>VWPV01014730.1:18888-38479 GCA_013389885.1 Geococcyx californianus | reverse complement strand
CTTCCATTCTGTGGTTCTGTGAGCTTGTACTGCCCTAACGAGGGTTTCTGCTTAGGGTACTGAGATCTCAGTGAATTTCTAAGCTGCTTCTCTTCCTGATTAGATGCTCTGTTAAAAGAGGTGGGATGATTTTCCACTTGGCTGCCTTGGTGTGGAAGAAAGGAAAAGCGCAGGCACCCAATGCAGCATGCACAGTGTTGTTGCACTGGACCACGGCCCTAGAATCATAGAATGATTTGGGTTGGAAAGGAACTCAAAGCCCATCCAGTTCCAATCCTCTGCCATGGTCAGGGACACCTCCCACTGGAACAGGTTGCTCAAAGCCTCACTTGTCATTTTGATGTGCCTGGGGGGTTCCTCTGTTCCATGAAACCAAAATCTGATTTGAATCCTGATCTTTAGTCCAAGACTTTGCTGGTCAGTAGGGCTCCGTGAGCTTTGCGTACAGACTGCATGCAGGGATCAAGCTGCTCTTCACAAGCTGAAGTGAACTCAACAAGAACCAAAGACATTTTTTTCCCTTTTGCTTATTGTGTTAAGGTACTAAAACGCCAAGGCTACGATGAGGGCTGCGACATCTGGAGCTTGGGAGTTCTCCTCTACACAATGCTGGCTGGGTAAGTGCCTCTGTCTTGCTGGAAAGCAAGAGCTGGGGCTGTGCCCACCTTTCTCTCGGAGATGCTCCGTGGTGGCAGTTGGACCCCTCCTTCGTGGTCACAGCTCCCTGGCTGGGGTACAGGACAATAAATCAAATGCTTTCTTTTCTGTCCTTAGCTGCACTCCGTTTGCAAATGGTCCCAGTGACACTCCAGAGGAGATCCTGACCCGGATAGGAGGGGGGAAGTTCTCCATCAGTGGAGGCAACTGGGACACTATTTCTGACATGGCCAAGGTACAGTTTGATGTTCATCTGTGTTGCATTAAAGGATTGAAGTCAAGCATGTCTCATGCAGAGTTTGCTGCTGTGTTATACCTCCTAGGCCTACTGAAAACATATTTTATGCAAAAGGAGATTAATATCTGGGGATTTAAAACTTGACCTCTGAATTTAAATCCTAGTTTGGGGGCAGACAGGTAGTATTTTGTGTCTTCTCCCAAGTGACAGGATGAGAGGAAACAGCCTCAAGTTGTGCCAGGGGAGGTTTAGATTGGATATTAGGAAAAACTTCTTTACTAAAAGAGTGGTGAAGCACTGGGAGAGGCTGCCCAGGGCAGTGGTGGAGTCTCCATTCCTGAAGGTTCTCATGTAGAGGTAGCACTTTGGGACATGGTTTAGTAGGCCCAGGGGTGTTTGGCTGACAGCTTGACTTGATGAACTCAGAGGTCTTTTCCAATGTCAGTCATTCTCTGATTCTATGATTTTTGCATTTAAAGTATGAAATCCACTGAAGTCTAACTTTCCAAACAATGTCCTTAGGACCTGGTGTCAAAGATGCTTCATGTAGATCCTCACCAGCGTCTAACAGCCAAGCAGGTCCTGCAGCATCCGTGGATAACTCAGAAGGACAGCTTACCCCAAAGCCAGCTGAATCACCAGGACGTTCAGCTTGTAAAGGTACAAAGTCTGGTCTGGGCCTTCAACTGGTTTCTCGTGTCCTTTGGGTCCTTTGCAAAGCAGAAGTCCGGGTAGGATGATGGTGATGTGGGCAAAGTAGGATGGAAGGCTGGAGAGGAACACAAGACAAGCAAACCTAGGGAGATTCTTTAACAGCCTGTCAGTACGGGACATGCCATGGGAAGTTGTGGGTGCCCCCTCTCTGGAAGTGTTCAAGGCCAGGTTGGATGGGGCTTTGAGCCCCCTGATGCAGTGGGAGGTGTCCCTGCCCATGGCAGGGGGGTGGAACTGGATAATCTTTAAGGTCCCTTCCAACCCAAAACATTCTAAGATTGTATGATTTAAAGGAAAAAGAAAGATGCTCCTGACTTTGTGTAGGGTCTGGCTACTCTCGTCCTTCCTCTTGTAATACATGAAATACTTATACACCACAATGACTTCTTGTGTCCCTCTCCAAGGGAGCGATGGCTGCCACATACTCTGCACTGAACAGCTCCAAGCCAAGCCCCCAGCTGAAGCCCATCGAATCCTCCATTCTGGCACAGAGGCGGGTGAAGAAACTTCCTTCCACCACCCTGTGAAGCTGGGGGGAGTCTGCAGCCACGCAGTGTGGTGCAGGCACACGCCAGACCTTGTGCACCTCCTGAAGATGGGAAGCAGGAGATCAGGCAGGCAGTGTCTGCACAGGAGCTCCCTTGAGGACTTCTCCAAAGGCCAAGTGCCTCTCTGTTTAAGAAAGAGTGGCTCCTCCTTGTGTGGACTGATCTTTGCTGAGAGAACTTCACTGTAAAACTTTTTTTGAAGTGTAAATTGTCGATTTTTAAAGACATCCATCTGTGTATATGAGAACTAGAATGTATAACTGATGTCAAGTGGCACTAAAAAGCATCTCTGATTCACCCTTTACTGTGTAGGGCCAGATATTTGTTGTAGCTCCATCAGTTCTTGGAACTGATCATCTCCAACACCATTGCAGCTGGAAGACCATGTGATGTGTAGGGTTTAGGCTTTGGGGTTTTTCCTCTCTTAAACCTTTGGATGTCCTTCCCAGAGTCAGCCCTGCAGTCTCCTCACCAGCAGCACTCCTGGTTGTCAAGAACTTCCCTCTCCTTCACCTTTTATGTGCATGTGTGTTCAGAGTGTAAGGTCCATTTTTTTAGATTCCATTTCATCCTCTCCTGCCCTTCCCAGCCCAGATGGGAACAAAATAAACCATGGGTTTTCCAAACACCCCTTTAGATGCTCGGCTGTCCAGAATACCTGCTCGGTTTGGCTCATACCTTCCCTCTCCATGTTCTCCCCATCACTCCCAGGGGAGTTTGTCATCCACATGGCTGGCAATGACAAAGGAACCTTCCTCACAAAGTTGAAGCTTTGGGCTGGCTTCAGCTGCTGCGTTTCCCATTTTTTTATTTCCCTTTCCTTCAGCAGGAACCTATGAACCAAACCATCCTCTTCTTTAACTTTGTTCTACAGCTCGTAACTCAGGGTTTCTTTCTGAATCGTACAATAAATGTGTCGTTCAGTTGATGTTTTTTTTACTGACTGACTTTTAGCTGCAGAGCAGAATAAGCAGGGATAACAACTCTTGCCTGCCTTTTGGGAGATCTGCAAAGCTTTTTCATCTGGCCCTGTGATGGGAAAACCAGCAGTACTGTAGTAGGGCTGTATATCAAGCCACCTTCTCTCAGATGCAATACTTGGCAGTGGGAATTAGAACTGGTTATGGAATAAGGCAGTAATCAACAGGAAAGGGAGCAGGATGTGGGCGGCAGAGGGGAGCTTCTTGCTCTCAGGACATTTTCGTGCTGATAGAAACGGACACTTGGAAGCAAACTGTGCTAGAAATGAAGTCCTGACCCATTGTGACTTGCAGGGAATTGTTGGAGCTCCCTAGTTTGGAGGTGGCTGTTTTTCCAGAAGAGCAGGAGAGCTATGGGCACTGCAACCGCTCACATGCTCAAGGATGCAAAGCCAGCAAAGATTCTTGGGTGAATTTCTGTACTTTCTTTGCATAGTCTCAGTTGACTCTAAAATGGAGAATTCCACAAGAAAATGTTCTCTGAGATGTCCAGCTCCCTCCTTCTCTGCCCTCATCCAGGCAGGTCCCATTTTACTCCCTGGAACAGCCAGTGAGAAGCTTAAAACAGTCACAATGTTGTCTCTCTTTATTCCAAGTGTCCAGCTCTGCTGAAAGGAGGAAGCCAGCACCAGTGCAGACTGGATCTTCTCACTGGTTTGGCCACCAACACCCAGCAGTGCTGGGTTTCATGGTTTTCTGGTAGCTGGGGAGGGGGACACTCCGCCACACAAAACACCTTCCTTAACAAATACCAGCTTTCTCCTCTGGCACAATGTTTGCACTGGTGCCAATGAACCTGCCTTATGTTTCCTACAGCTGTGCAGCAGCTCTCGTGCCAGTGAAAACTGAAATTTTAGGTACCTGAAAACAATCCAGTAATGATAAAACAGCTTCTTTCTGGAGATGGAGCAGTCCTTTTGGGTGCTGTTGGGATTGGAGCAGGCACTTCAGCAGAGTTTCAGAATATTTCCTGCATTGGAAAGGGTGGGGTCTGAAACAATGAATGGCATTGGAAGTGTTGGTGGTGATCCTGAATCCCTGTGAACGCCTCAACTGTATGGACCATTGGGATTGGGTCTTAAACCAAATGTTTGCCCTGCTTGGTTGGTAGATGTATGGAATTGTAAATGCTTTCAAATTTCAGTCAGGAAAAACATTACAACTGCTTAATCCTCCCTGTAATGGTGCTGGTGTGAGGCCAACTAGTGACGACTCAAAGATACATGGGACAAGCCGGTGCAAGGCTCTTTGGGCACAGAGAGAGCAGCCCATGGTTGCTGCATGCTCTACCTGGCCATGAGATGATACCTGGAGCATCAAAATCCAATAACCGGAGCATCAAACCCCTCTGCCTCGCTGGGGTCTTCCATCAGAGGAACTTCGTGTTTGATGCAGCTGGAGCTTCTGGGACCTCCATCACTTTGGACAGGGCAAACAAGAAGGGCTACACCTTGCTTTCTGGGGTGCTTTTAACTAAGTTGTTTTGAATGATCCTTCCATAAGTAAAAATAAGTCTCGATTTGTAGTTCCAAATCAACCAAGTGCTGTTACTTTTTTAATTCCAGTGCTGAATAAAGACGGATTTGTTGATCTTTCTGTGTATGAGAATTGTAGGTGTTTGTAATGGGGCAACTGGGCCCTCTTGTTCCCCTTCTGGTTTTGTCCTGACAGTATTGAACCTTTGCCAAAGTACAGTCAGGACCCAACTGCTGTCATTTCAAGTGAAATTGCATTATTTGGGTCTGGGTCAGGCTGGGTCTCTAATGCTGGTGGAGGGGGGAACCAGTAGGTGTCTTAGAGAAGACCAAATTATCTGCTGTCATGAGAGTTTGAAGTCATTCAGCTTTAACTGGGGACAAAGAGGAGATCCAGCTTACCTTTGTCTTGAAAAGGGACAGAAATGTATTTAACCTTCATCCATGTGGAAATCTTTACAAGGAAAACTGCTTGTGTTATTTCAAGTGTTTCACAGCCAACTTGACCTTTGAGATTATGTCCTGTGTGAAAGCTCAAGGGAGCAGGAATGCTGGAATCCAGCCTCAAATAGCTGAGTCTACCTGGAATCAACCTATGTGGAAATAACATCTTAATCCATAGGCAAGGAGCCTGAAGATAATATTGAGCAGCTCTCTAGAATGCAGCTTCTGTACAAGAAAGGTTAAACTTTTCTATTTTGGGGCATAAATCAGCAACATTTCTGTAGAAAAAGAGGTTGACCCAGCTGAGAGGCTGCTTTCCTTCTTCCCACTGTGTAAAGTAGTCGTGCCTTCCTCTTAATGATATCGTACTGACAAATGAATATAAATAATAAATGTATTTTGGACTGATAAATATTGCCATCATGGTTATTTAGGCTGTCTTTAAAACTGAATGCTGGCAACTGTCTCAAGCCATCATCTCTTTATTTTCTTAGTGAAACTTCACTGAGCACCCAATCTGCTGTTTAATTGTGCCTCCAACGAAAGTGAACGCCCTCTTCAAATCCCCACTTTCAAATGAGTTCACGTAATTCTTTTTCCCGCATCTTTTACCATTTGTAGGCAGAAAATTGCGCAGCTGGTCGCCTCCTGGATGCCACCACCTCCTCGTGGCAGCCACTGCCGCCTTCCCAAGAACGCAGAGGCTTCGGAAATACTCACTGACTACGAGTGTGTTTGACGGTATGCGGGGCGGATGCTGTGCTTTCATGTAATATTCAACAATTTAATCCCTCTTTTAACACCAAGAGAACATTTAAAATATTTCAAAGTCTTCTTTTGCAAGTACATGGGGGCTCTGAATAAAACCTTCATTCATGCTATGAAAGCTGGAGGTCCGCTGCCACTCCATTTTCTTGCCTCTGGTTATTAAAACATCAAGCTGTCTTACTACTTAAGCTCAGCTAACTTGCTGCCTTCCTCCTTTTGTGTTACACTGGAACACCTGCCATTAATACTAATTCTACTCGGGAGAGGAACTCCCTTTCAGATATGCTTGTCTGAAAATAAATTGACATGTAAAAGGTCTCTTTTGTGGAGAAGTGCGTGTAAAGTGCCGGGGTAAGGAGCTGATCGCTTACAAAAGGAGCCACTGACTCTTTAAATGATGTGTGAGGAGGGGGTTAGAAATGTTAAATATGGAGAGCGATGCTGTAAATGGGCTGATGCGACACGATGCGAGAGGGATCGCATAGCTGCATCCTCTGTTTGGGATTAGACTTTGATATTTTGGGTGCTTTTTTGTCTAAATCTCCGGTGATAAAATTACTGCATTGTTCCATGGTGAATGGCTGGGCTTTATTTGGAACAAATTAACTTTTTTTAAGAAGTGTTGTTATTAAGAATACCTCCCTGCTTTTTAACACACACACCAAAACCTAGAGTGCCTTGAGTCAAATCAAACTTCTCTTTGATTTCAACGTGCAATGAATTCCATGACTGTCTTTTTTTCTTGGGACAAAAATGGGTATCACTTCCAGTTAGGAAGCAGTAAAACGTTCCTTGAATAGAGTATTTATTCTGTCATAGAGGCAGCAGTGTGAGACAGCAAAGCTAAATATTTTCATTCTCAACAGACAGAATGATTTTCTTTTAGTTCCTCATACCCCGCAGAGTATATTGTGTTTTTCATAGGGAAAAAGTTTTAAGGTTCTTTGGGCCGAGGTTTGGAGAGGAAGGACAGAATCTGGATCAGATTCTTCAGGCCAAGCTTTGGAGGCGAAGGACAGAATCTGAATCAGATTCTTCAGGCCAAGCTTTGCAAGAGAAGGACAGAATTCGGATCAGATACTTCAGGCCAAGCTTTGGAAAGGAAGGACAGCACTTCAGAATCTGCTTTGATAATGAAAATGATGGGGTGCTGGAACTGTGGAGGAAGATTTAAGCTATAAGGTGTGGACCTGGATTTCAGCCGCTGGTCATTGGCTTTCTGGGTTTTATAACAAAAAAAAAATCAGTCACTTTGTAATTAAGATCAAGTCAAAATATGTTCAGAATTTGAAGAAACAAAAGAGAAATGTGCTAATTACACAAATTTCCTAGATAAGCCCGTGTCACTTCTGGTTTATCAAGCAAATACAAACTCTCGGGTGCCGCTTGGCTCAAATGCTGTCTTATTTTTAAACAGCAGATGGTGTTAGAAACCTGTAACAGGTGGAACCTCTTCAGTTTTATGGGAGAGATCAGACGCAGCAGCAATTTCTCTTTTCCCTAGGGGCAGTTTCTTCACGAGATAAACAGCAAGCTGGCCCTCCACTTGGATATTTATTACAGAGGGAAAAACTTTTGAATCGCACATGTTCTTATGAAAGAAAGCAATTCTGGTTTGACTTGTTCTGGTTATAATAAAAGGAACCTGGTAATGGTCTCCGTAATCCTCTGTTAGCAACTCTAAAAGAGAGATGTAGAGGGAGAAATGAGCTGTGTTTGCTGGTGCGCCTCGAAATCCAGCTCCAATCTGCCATAGCCTATTGGTTTCTTGTCTATGATAATAGCACTTTGCATGCTTAAAGCGTTTTATAAACATTTAATTACTGCAGCATTTGACTCAAAGCCAGGAATCTCTCATTCATCTGCATCTTGCAAGGTTTGGGAAAATGACATTCAAATTAAAGAACTACAAGAAGGGCTGAGATCAAACCACACTTAACAAAACCTCCGTTAGTCGGGATCTGCGAGCATCGCCTGCCTGCGCTGCCGCGTTTGCAAAGCGAATGACTTCTTCAGCAGTGGAAACAGTTTGAATGCCTAAATATTGGAAGATTTGTCTGTACCTCAGGACAGGGAGTTGCATTTTAATCATATTAGGGAAACGATATGCTAAGTTCTGCTCAGCCTGTGCTGTAAAAATTTCTAAGGCAGGCAGGGATTGCAGTTCTGTCTAGACTAGAGCTGTTTGATCCCAGTCCCCGCCGTGTCCTCTGCTGCCATAAGCAGTAGGAAAATCATTATTTGTTAAAAGTCACTTTTTTCCCCACCCACCAAAATACTTGTGATTTTACCATGTCTTCTCCACCCTAGTCCCAGCTCTGTTTTTTAAAAAAGGTGGAGAACTGCAGGTTCATGGCAGGATTTTTCCACTGTGCAGCCTGCCTTCCTCAGTGGCCCAGGCCACAGGGAAGCCCCCAGCAGTCATGGGGTTTGTGACACCAAGTGGAAGCAGCAACTAAAGGTAATAAAAGCTTGTATGGGATTAATAATTTCTATCTAACCATCTGCCTCCAGCTCCCTTTTCCGTACAGCAGATTGATAAATGCAGACTGAGTATGTGGTAATAGAAATAATTTACTTGCCATGAAATAAGAGGGTTGTTGGCTGGCTGTGTGTGTGTTTTTGTGGGTGCACATAAATGAAGGCTTCTGGGCAGGGCAGGAAACCCAGATGAAAAATTGTTCCTCTAGGAGACACAACCAAGCTGACCCTGATCTTGCTGGCTCAAGGAGACGTTTTTCTAAGCTATTGAGGAGAAAACTGAGGTCTGCAACTTCTAACAGTTAGAATTATAAAATCATGGAATGGTTTGCGTTGGAAGAGAACACAAAGCCCATCCAGTGCCACCCCCTGCCACAGGCAGGGACACCTCCCACTGGATCAAGGGGCTCCAAGCCCCATCCAACCTGACCTGGAACACCTCCAGGGATGGGGCAGCCACCACTGCTCTGGGCAACCTGGGCCAGGGCCTCCCCACCCTCACAGCAAAACATTTCTCCCTAAGATCTCATCTTAATTTCCCCTCCTTCAGCTTAAAATTATGCATGTTTAGGCATTTCCAACCTTTCCTGTAGCCCTGAAGGCATAGTGTGAGCCCCTTCTAATGAAAGCCATTGCTGGCAATTAGACCCTTCTTAATGAGACAGATCCCCAATCTCAAGGCCGGGGATCACTCGCTGCTACACTCGCTCTCTGTTCAGCGAGTCGTGAGCAGCAACTCACAAAGTGAAACAGGAGTCCCTTTGCCTGCACTGTTTAAAGAAGGGGTAGGGAGCTCTTCTGATGTTTCATTAAAGCTGGCTTTTCTCCTTGTGGCAGAGCAGATTTAATCAGACCCGCCTCCCAGTTCCAGCTGCTGGGTTTGAAGGCTCTGATCTGTGCTCTGGGTGCACGTCTAATTACAGAGGCAATTCCCATGGATACCAAGAAGAATTGTCTGTACGGGCAAAAAACGATCCCAGCTGGGAAAACGGTGGAGGAAAATCTGTTGATATATTCACGAAGAGACTTTAAAAGTTTCTGGAAATGTAAGTGAAAAGCATTTCTGGTGTTCTTCCACCCCAAGGAGCAAATATTTATTGATTTAAAACTAAAAATACAGGCTGATTTTGTTCTGGTTTGCAAGAGTTGCTGCTTTTTGTGCTACTGGAGGATTTACCAGCACAGCAAAACTGAGTTTGACCCCTCTCTTGCCACCTGTATCCACTCAAGATTGCTTTTTCACCCTAATTCTTGTCCCTTACGAGGTTCCCTCTCTCACCTGCACAGCATTAGAAGGAGAAAACAGCCAACAGTTTGTGTTTCCATACGGGCAACACCCTGGGTGAGGCAGCAGCAGGGAGACGCCGGCTGAAGGGCTGGTAATTCTGGTTCGATCTGCAGTGCCGGTGTGTGGGACTCTGGTAAACTATTCCCTTCTATGCCTCATTCTTCTGAAACACATGAATTTAAATAACTTATTGCTGTATAAATGAATATTTGAAAGGTCTGTTCAAGGAAAAAAAGCACTCCCTGGTTAAAGAGAGAGGGGGAAACACCTCCTCACGCACTGTTCAGATGTGGAAAATTAAACAAATATGATTTAAAACTACTTTGTAATTGTTCAGCTGCAAGGCCTGATGATCAAACCACATGGGGAAAAGACAGAATTTTTTTTTGTTTGCACAAATAAAATGTCTTTTTGAGGGTTTTTTTTTTCTTCTTTGTGTTTGTTTGGAGGTTTTTTAGGCACATCCTAATCAAGGACACAATGGTTGTAACTTGTATTTCTTTCACTAATGTATCTCCAGCAGGAGCTCAGACACTTTACAAGATGTTGCTAGCGAATATAAACACACAGAATAAGAAAAGCTGCACTACTATTAGGTTGGATTTCCATCTCTTTCTCATCCAGGGCACCTGCTCCCCATTCCCTCCCCCCCGTCTTCCCAGCTGTCTGTCTGTCTCATTTATGTCAATTAGAGATTCAATGCTGCCTGATTTAATTGGCCTGACTTTCTCCTCTAATAGAAACCCATGTGAAGGCAGGGTGGGCAGACAGCTCTCCGTGGGCTGCTGGACTGGGGATGGAGTCTCCCTCGTGGTTGGGAGGCTTGGGGTTTGTTTGTGGCACAGAGCACAATAACCTGTTTGTTACCATCCGCAATGGAGAGGTTGGTGACCTCCTAACGGGGATGGGATCTGGACAATGATGTCATTGGAAAGCTTGGGGGTGTTCTGAAGCGGTTAGGGAATTAGTGCAACCAATCACTCGCCTTAGGTTGGGTTTTAGTGTTCTGTAAGAGGTTGAGGTGTACTGTAGAGGTTGAGATGTGCTGCTCGAGGTGGTGTTTCCTCCTGACTCTGTGGGCATTGAGCTCAGTGAGCAATACAGCTCCTACCAACCACAGCCACTGAGGTCTCATCCTTAATCTAGAGCCTGAGCCACCCCTGGCAACACTCAACCATGAGTGAGGTTGACCAGGACCTGGGTTTCATAGGGTTTATGTGAGGGTCTGACCTTTGGGGAGCAAACGCAGAAGCAGGTTCATCTGTTCCTCTGAACCTGGAAGCTCAGATGAAAGATTTGCCATCCCTCTACTCCCCCTCTGACAACTGAATCCCAGGAACCAGACCTGACCTACTTCTCTCTGGCTCCTCGCTTGCGTCTCCCTGACAAATTACCCAGCCCTTCTTCAGCGCTCAGCAGAAATGTGAGTTTCCCAAAGAGCCGGCTGTGCCACGAAGGCGTCAATATTAAACAGCAACAGTACCATCTAGTGACTTTGGCTTACAGAGAGCATCAGTTGGAGGGGGAGAGGAACTCTGTGAAAGAGGGAAGGCCAGGCAAGGTCCCACATTTGCAAATGAAATCTTATCTCTCAGTTCGTTTGGATTTAAGAAGCAAATCGTGCTCATGCTGCAAGCGTCTGAGAGAGAGCGTTGTGCTGTGATGCTTCCTTGGGAGGCAGTCCCATTTTTAGCCTCCTGACTCCCGGCTGAACCCGGCCCTGACCCACGCTCCCTCTGCTGGTAACCAACTCATTGATTTAACGTGTTCACAACTTCTCACACACCCACTCGCACACAATAGCAAGTCCAGGAGATGAAATTGAGGGCTGCAGTGATTTCTTGGTCCCAGCAACTGTGCACATTTTTGCTCTGATGAGCCGTTAGTGAAATCCTGAATAGGACAAGTGAAATAAATAGATACAATTCCATTTATTGCACACAAAAAAAATGGCCCAAAACTCAGCATGCAGATCTGAAATTACACACTCTCCTTCACAGCTAAAGGGAGGAAATCAAATTAGCTCATTTCTTTCCCCATCAAAGGGCGTTAGTCCTGATACAGCCTTATTCTGCCTCACCATTATTTATCGTGTGCAGGAGTTACCCCTGTAAGTATTCCAGCTGACTGAGGCATCATTTGGAAGTACCAGGTTAACAATGGGCTTCAGCGTATTCTGCACTTCAGATGGTAACTCCTCGCAGCTGGTTTGCACCATGTGTGTACATTTTGCCTCTCTCCCAGTGAAAGAGGCTGTTATCGCATGCACAAAGTGCACTGGTTGAGGAGCAGTGACACAAAACCCAGTGCCGCAGAACTTCAATGCTTAAACACCCTACCAAGCCTATTAAACACCATCGGTGAAAGCAGGAGAAATTGCTTTGCTGGCTAATCAAATGTGTCCCCTCGTCGCTGTCAAGAGCACAGCACTGCCCCAAGTCCACTCAGCCTTGCTTGTGGGCTGATGAGTGCCTGACAATTTTCTGGCTTCAAATTAAACAGAAAACTAAATTAACAAATTAATTGTTTGCCATGTTTTCCCTGGGTCCCCATCAGCTGCCTCAGGACCTGCAGCCAATACAGAGCCCCTTTCCGCAGGCCCGAGTAGAAGGTGGAGCCCTGCGCTAGGTCCCGCTATCTACCAAGTGTCAGTCATGTTAATTTTAAATTACTTTTGTACAGCTTGGTGTCAAAACGATTAAAGCATGAAAAGAAAAACTGAACTAGAGGGAGAGAAGGGGGCGGGGAGAGAGAGAATGAATAATTTACCTTGCATTTACAGCAAGGACACTTAGATTTCTTTAACTCCTAGACTCTAAGAAGCCTGAAAGTTTTATTTCCTCGACTGTGACCTGCTTGGGACTATCAGCATGGAGTCTGCAGGGAGGCAAAGACTGCTCGCAGCACAAAGCCCTGATTTTATCTCTGTTTCTTCCCAGGTAAGGCTTTTCTCCACACTGCACTCCCCGATTGTTGAGCTCACCGGCACACACAAACCCACTCACATGCAGACCTTTTCTCCCCTTCTTGGTGCTTCACTCCCAACTGGGTTTACTCCATAACCTGCCCATACTGTGCTGGGAAATTACATACCCAGAGAAAACAGAAATGCATAATTAGATATGGCCTTAAATGTGCAAGAATTAAGAGTTGTAGGACTGCAGCTTAAGATCCCTGTTGCTCTCAGCACCCAGGTCACACACCCAACCCATGTGCACTGTGAAAACTCTGGTTCTGAGGCACAAATTCCTTTTCTCTCTCCTCTTTGCTCCATCCACGGCTTCTTTCCAGCTACTGAGTGGTGTAATCAGTGGTCTTTGAAATATCATTCTACATCTGTCCAGGCCAGAATAACAAAAGGATTTGTAAGAGGGCAATTCGACATCACCAGAAGACGTAAAATGCATTTAGACACTTCCATTGATGTTTACAGCACCTTCTATTTAATCAAAGGAGCATCTTCTGTTCATTTAAAGAAAAGGGTATAAGAATTTTGAATTATTTTGTCTTGAGGGACTACAAATTGCAATGAGGTGCCTTCACCAGCTGTTTGGGTGACAGAGCTGTTTGGGAAATAAGAGGCCAGATACCCGAATGTACCGAATCCTGCAGGATGTGGAGGGGGGGCTTGAACTGATTTGTCAAATCTGAGCAAAAAAATTCCACTAATGGATGTTTTCTGGAAAATGAGCACAATATCTCGGCACTTCTTGTTGTCTTGTGCTACCTTTGCACTGCCTCTCCTCAGCAGTCACAGAGAGGAGACACCTCTGCTTTCTACCTGCACCCCACATCCTTGACATCAGAACTAGCACAGCCTTGCCAGATGCCAAACAGGTCATGCAATGGGTTGAAAAGTGTGTGTGCAATGTCCTCCTCCTGCCTACCTTCCCTGGCACATTTACATTGGTTTGGTCATCTACACCTCTCTCCCCTCATCATGGCTCCAGTTCCTGCGACCTGCAGTGTGGTTGCTGGTGAGAAGGTGGGGAGGTGAACACAGGTGCCCTCAATGGTGTCTCGTTCAAACAAATGATGCCTCCTCTCCTTGCTCTGCTTGCAGCACAGGAACTCGGTGAGTTCACATAGTTTAGGAGCTTGGCTGGGCTGCAGTGTTGCACGGCGTTCCTGTACGTGTGCAGGCATGGAAACATTTCTTTCATTAATAGCGGGATTCCCTTCCCATCACAATCTTTCTTCAGCTGCTGATTCACAAATACATCATTTAACTGACTTTTTCTTCCTTTCCCATCTGGGAAGCTCCTGTAAATTCCCCTCGCCCTCCCCTGGAGGCCTGGCAGGCAGCTCCAGAGACGAAGATTGCTTCTCTTCCAGTGTATTTCAGTACCATCACTTCAGACACACCACGTGGGAGCACAGAGCACCCAGCACCCCGCTCCGATAACCACAGCTCTCCCTCTTTAACACGTGTTTGGCGCTAGAACAGCAGCTATATAAAACTAACACCTTTTCACTGGATTCTGCTCATCTGGATTCAGAGGGATCTTCGCTCACTTGGGTAACTTTAAACATAAAACACATTGTCAGCTGGAACATTAAAAACACAGCTGTAAATAATGCAGCAGATCTGGTAATTATTTGAAGTACAGCACAATTCCTTAACCAGATTATCTGTTTTTTTCCCTTAACCAAGCCCTTCCACCTGGTACCAGGGAGCCAAAAGAGCAGGGGAGGGATTTGCACCGGATTTATTCTCAACAATACGTTAACTTACTTCCAACTGCAAAATCTTTACATATCCATTATCAATCAGTTTCAAATTCTAAGTGATCTGCCGGCCAGACAATTA
The DNA here is from genome assembly GCA_013389885.1 of Geococcyx californianus. NCBI lineage: Eukaryota > Metazoa > Chordata > Aves > Cuculiformes > Neomorphidae > Geococcyx > Geococcyx californianus. Next base: position 24,076 of record VWPV01014730.1, on the reverse strand, counting down.
GCATCAGTAACTGAACAGAAATCAGCCCAAATAATTGATTTATATTTGATCACAGCACCTGGAACTTCTCAGGGTGGATCTTCCCACCTTACACTGTCGCACTGAGGATCCTGGTGCCAATCTGTGCTCCCATTCTTGGGAAGCAGTGAAAATGCTCAAGTGGTTAATATTAAAGTGGTCAATACTGGAGTGGTTGCCATCAAAACAAGAGGACAAACAATAACTTAGCCCAGAGCCCACTAAAAGAACATTTAGGAATAAACCACTTTTCTGCAATGAAATTGGGGAGCTGTGGGCTTTTTCCACCCCTCTCCAGCAATTGAGTTTCCTGCAGCTGGAATATAAGAAGGTGAATTCTTTGTTTTAATGTGTTGGGGCTTTTTTAGGCTTTTGATAATCCTCCCATGACAATTTAACCTATCTACCAGGTAATGTAAAGCTTCACAGTCCAGACTATTGAACCAGCTCTATGTTGGTGGACACTTTATCCCCGTGAAGCATCCAGGATGATTTATTCTTATGGGACATGCAGACAAAGTGACATTTTCCTATCTCCCACTATCTAAACACAAGATTGCAATTACTCCACAACGACTGGCATCGCAACGCGCTGCGCTATTGGCTTTTCAATAGCAGCTGTTTATTAGCTTTCCCCAGGACCTGCTTGGTTTATGGAAGGAAAAAAAAAAAAGGAATCTGGAAACAATCGATTCTCAGCCTAAGTTTTTTGAAGTTGCTGGGTTTAATTTGCTGACTTGCTGCAAAGTGTATAAATTCAGAGATCTACTGATGAGTAATCAGTGAGCTTTTGTGGTTTAATATTTTGATGGTAGAAGGGGAGCAGCACAAGACTGACAGAATAAAGACATATATTTACAAGATATTCTGTCCTGATTGGAGCATAAAGGCCAAAATAATAGAAGTGCAATGGAGAACAACTACCTAAAAGACATTAAAAGGGAGCCAAGGCCTAAACCAGGGCATGGATCAGCTGTAATCAACTGGTGCCGGAGGAGCAAGGCACCCATAGATGTTTCTCTTTGCCCTCAAGAGCTGAGGCTGCTCATTCCAGTAGACCCTGAACAACGTAAATTACAGCAGCTAAAACTGATCAACGAGACAACAACTTCAAAGAGATCAGGAGGTCAAGGACAGCTTTCACTCTCCATTTACATTTGGATTTTAGGTTTGTAAATGAAGCTGTGTACAGATTTAGGAATGGGATTAAGGAAATGGAAGACTCTGAAAGGTACCAGGCACCTCGAATCAGGACATTTCTATGGAAATGCCTGGTTGCTAACAGGATTTACGGGTATCTCCTTGCTATAATGGATCTTTCTCTCCCACATAATGTCATTACATTGCCTGCTTTTCCTGTGTAACTCATGGATTCTGAAGAGGGAGGTGAGGTTTTTTGTATCAAAGGATTGCATCGCAACACCAGAGGATCAACAACTCTATGTTTAAAGGGTGATAAACTCCAAGAGCTGGGGAGATGAGCTTGTAAAAGGCAACAAACTAGAGAAGACCAGGGAAGTGACACCTTTAACTGTTGGGCAGAATCACTAAAGCCCGTATCTAATGAACCACGTGGTATTTACTGATGCTCCATGTCCTTGTCTGTCTATTATGGGCCTTTATCAGAGGGCTGGCTTCCCCCTCCTGTTTGTTCCACTTCATCTTTTTGTGACTGGCATAAACTATGCATTTGTACCCTTATCTTATTTAATAATGCCAGTACAGAGGCGTGGACCCCAAGGGCCCTCTCAGCTTGCAGGTATCCTTTAGGTAAGTCCAATGGGAAGAAGCGTTTGCCCCCTAAGAAAGCCTGTTGTTCAGAAGCGATGGAAGAGAATCATAGGTTCATTAAGGTTGGAAAAGACCTCCAAGATCAACAGGATACCCATCAAGATAGGATATTAGAGAAAATGTCTTTACTGAAAGAGATGAAGTGCGTCCACACCCAGGGAAAGCGATAACCTGTTGTATTCAGAGCAAGAAAAGCAACACAGGTGTGTGAGTGGACCCCATTTTCTCCATTTCTTCACCCAAAAGACATGTCAGTTTTCTTTCAGCTCTCTGGAGGAGGGAGCTGTGCAAGAGGAGGGCCTGGCAGCAGGGGCTAGGGGGGCACTGTCCTGCACTATCCCCACAGTGTCCCGAGCCTGGGAGTCCTGCACAGTCCCACATTGTTCTGCAGTGTCCCCAGGCTGGGTGTCCTGTAGTGTCCCTGCACTGTTCCCACAGTGTCCCTTCAGTGTTCTCAGCCCAAGGGGTCCTGCAGTGTCCCCAGCCCAGGGGTCCCACACTGTCCTGCAGTGTCCCCATCCCAGGGGTCCTGCACTGTCCCACATTGGCCCCAGCCCGGGGGTCCCGCAGTGTCCCTGCAGTGTCCCCAGCCCGGGGGTCCCAAACTGTCCCACAGTGTCCCCAGCCCGGGGGTCCTGCGGCCCCATCCCGCCGAGCGCAGCCGCAGGCAGAGGGCAGCAGAGCCAGGGCTCCCACTTTTTTTCCCTTTGCTCCTTTTTTGTTGTTGTTGTTCCCAGCTCTTTGCAGCCGCAGCTTTCCAGCCCGATTGTGCTCAGCGTACCAGTGTTTCCAGTTACAAACTCGATCTCTCCTCCCCCGCTTCTCCAACCCTCCCAGCTCAGGGGGGACACGGAGAAACTGCCTCCCCCATTCTAAGGAAACACGGAGGGAAAGGGACAGATTTGGGAGGGGTTGCTGACACAACCCCCCAACTTCTCCCCATGCCCTCTCCCTGCCAAGTCTCTTCGTCCCCCGCCACCCCTCTTTTTGGGGGGTACCGAGGGGCCCTCCCCGTGTTATGAAGGGGGAAAGAGGGAAAAAGGAGAGAAAGGGGGAGAGGGGGGTGAAGGAGGAAAAAGGAGGAAGGAGGAGGAAAAAGAGGGAGGGGGGAAGGAGTAAAGGGGGGAAAGGAGAAAAGGAAGGAAGGGGGGGAAGGAGGAAAGGGGGGAAGAAGGAAAAGAGAAAGAGGAAAAGATGAAAAGGGGGTTGTTCGCCCCCCTTGCCCAGGTCATCCCCAGCCACCCCATCGCACGTTCCTCTCTCCTTAGGGGATACTGAGGGGCTCTCCCCGGGTTATTGAAGGAGAGAAGTGGGGAAAGGAGGAAAAGTAGGAAAAGGGGGGGAAAGAGGGAAAAGGAGAAAGAGGAAAGGGGGGAGCAGGGGAAAAGCAGTAAAGAAAGGGGGAAAGGAGGAAAGGGGTTGGTTGTCCGCACCCCATCCTGGGTTGTCCCCAGCCCCTTCTCTTTGAAGGGTACTGAGGGGCGCTCCCCGGGTTATGCAGGGAAATAGAGAAAACAAGGAAAAAAAGGGGGAGGGCGGAGGAAAGGGTGAAAAGAGGGGAGAAGGGGGGAAAGAGGGATGTCTGCCCCCTCCTCGTCGCCCCGTCGCCCCCCCCTCCCCCCTTTGGGGGTCTTAGGGGCTCTCCTCGAGTTATGAAGGGGAACACAGAAGGGATGTGTCCACACACACCCCCCAGGCACAGCAGTTAGAAGTTTATCCCAGACTTTCTCCTGCTCCATCTGCACTTGACGGGGGGGGAGGAGGGGGGGTCGGTTTGGTGGGTGTTTGGAGGGACTCTCATGACTCAGTGTGGCGGTAGGGATGGGGGCACCATGCCGTGCCCCCCTCCCCACCCACTCCCGGGCTGGGACTCTCTCCTCCTCCTCCCCCCGCCCCCTTCTCCGACCAAGCGGGAGTTTCCAGGAAGCGCCGAGCGGAGCCGCAGCACGCGCTGCCTCGCGCACAGCGCGCTCCTTCCGCCGAGCCCGTGGCAGGAACGCCAAGTAGTCCCAAACTCCTCTCCTCCCTCAAGCGGCAGAACGCTCCATCCTTCTCTCCTCCTTAGCGGGACAGCGTTACAGAAACTGAAGGAGAAGGGTTTCTTACCCCAAACGCTCTCCACTCAGCGTTGGGCAGGATAAATTAAAGGGAAGCGGAGAGGGGGAGGGGAAGTGAAAAAGATGAAGCGCCGGCTGCGGCGGAAGGGTCCGGAGGCGCGGGGGAGTGAGGCGGCGCGGGAGCTGCGCGCGAGGGAGGGGGCGAGCGGGAAAACGCGGCGCGGAGCCGGGAACAGCGCCCCCTCCCCTGCGGCGGCGGGGGGAGGTTACTGAGGACGGGGGGTGCACTCAGAGGGGTTTTAATGGGGGGGTGTCACTGAGGAGGGGGCTCGCTCAGAGGGGTTTTAATGGGGGGGTGTCATTGAGGAGGGGGCTCAGAGAGGTTTTAATTAGGGGGTGTCACTGAGGGAGTGTTGACTCAGGGGTTTTAATGGGGTTCAGGGGGGTTCACTAAGGAAGGGGTTCACAGAGGGGTCACTGAGCGGGGAGGGGTTAACTGAGGAGGGGGTTTCGCTGAGGGGGGGGTCACTGAAGAGGGAGTCACGGTGGTGGCTGAGGAGGGGGTTTCAGTAAAGGAGGGTTCACTGGGAAGGAGGGTTTCACTGACGCTAAAGAGGGGGCTTCGCTGAGGAAAGGGTCATTTAGGGGTTTCACTGAGGGGGGTGTTTCACTGGGGGGTTACTCTGGACGGGACACTGAGGAGAGGGGGTCACCGAGGAGGGGGTCACTACGGGGGTTTCATTGAAGAGGGAGGGTTCACAGAGGGGGGTGCACTAAAGACGGGTCATTGGGGGGTTCATCACCGAGAAGGGTGGATTCGCTGAGGAGGGTGTTCACCGAGATGGGGGCTCCCTGAGGGGGGGTAACTACGGAGGCGGGGTCACTGAGGAGGGGTTGTCATTGAGAGCGGGTCATTGGCGGGGGGGGGGGGCACTGAGGAGGGGGTTTGCTGTGGGGTTCACTAAGTGGGGGCGGGGGTGTCACAGCTCAGCCCGCCCCCTCGCCGGGCCAAGCTGCGAAGTTCGGGGAAACTTTCCCCACGGTGAGGGTCGTGGGGTCACACACACCCTCACCCCCAGCTGCGGTGCCCTCTGGCAGATGGGAGCCGTCTGCACGGGGAGGGGGCTGCCCCTTTTCCCCCTTTCCTTCCCCCCTCCCCCGAGTCTGTGAGCGCACCTGGGCCCTCACCCGCCTGCGCCCTGCAGATAAGGAGCAGGGCTCGCCCCACGGGCAACTGCTCGGCTCGTTTTTCTGGCTGAGCAGAGCTCCAACAGGCAGCGCCACGTTGAGGGAAGTTCGCCCTACACCCCCCCCCCCCCCCC
>VWPV01014730.1:0-18881 GCA_013389885.1 Geococcyx californianus | reverse complement strand
CCCCCCCCCCCCCCCCCCGCTCCCCCTCAAAGCCTCACTGTTTGACTTTGCACAGGACCCCACGGTCCCAGATGCTAAAGCTGCGCCCCCCCCCCCTTCAGTGTTTGACTTTGCACAGGAACCTCCCCCACCCTAAACCCTAAAGCTGTCCCCCTCTCAGTGTTTGACTTTGCACAGGACCCCCCCCCCTTCAAACCCTAAAGCTGTCCCTTACAGCTTCACATCCTCCCGTTAACCCTGCAGGGCAAGGAACTGGGATCCAGCCCCCCATCCCATCCCCCTATCCCAGTTACCCAGCCTTCGTGTCCTCCTATTAACCCTGTGGAGAGAGGACAAAAGCTAAACTATGATCCCGCTCCGCTTCCCCCATCCCGTTCCCAGCTACATGGGCTTCACATCCTCCTGCCAGGGCTGAAAGGAGAGGAGAACAAGAGCTGCTGCTGCTGATTGTGAGGCCTGGCTCTGCTCCTCCCCACCCCCTCCGCCAGCCCCATCCCCCACTGCAGCTCCCATTGCCTCCTATCCCTCCCATTAACGCTGAAAGGGGAGGACAGGAGCTGCCATGGGTTTTTCTCAGGCTTGCAGTGCTTTCTCCCCCCACAACCCATGCCAGCTCGGCAGCCCTGCCGGAGTGCAAAGCAGCTGGCCCTGCTCCATGCCCCCCTCTCCTCTCAGCTCCACAGCCCTGCCAGGGAGAAAACCTGATTCCCTTCCTTTTGCTTATTCATTATAAGGGGCTGGTTGCGTGCTTTTTAAAACGTGTGATCTCTGCTTTTAGAAGCGTCTGTGCTTGAAGGTTTTGTCTTCTATCATCTCGAATGTAGCTCTTCATAATAATCTCTTGAAGTGCTCCATTTTTGTCCTTAAAGTTCTATTTTATTGCCTCTTCTGGATCAGTGAAGGTCGGTTTAACCCTTCCTATATGAAAATCAGCAGTCGCTTTAGGAAAAGGTTGCCTTTTTCTTTACTAATTCATGGCTCGAATAATATTTTATTGAGTGAGGGGTTTTTTTTTCCCCGACCAGTCCTGATGCGTGCTGGAAGAAGCGTGTGCTTCAGCACTGATTAAAGTCATGTATGAGTTAATGAGAAGCTTGCAGAGTATGTGAAGCAAGAGAAAATCTTTAACCAGCTCTTGCTGTTCCTTCTACATACCACAAACTTGTATGCTGTAACCAGAAGGTGGATTGAATGTGTGCGAAATGCTGCAGCAGGAGACTCTTGTAAGCACCTCACAGGTGGATGCTCGCTCAATTAATGTATTAGCATTTGAAAAATATCTTAAAGTTGGGTGGGTTTAGGGGTTTTTTAAAGTGTTTTGATACTTCATATTTCAAAGTATATTGAAATCCTTGAATTAAAGGTGCTACAAGCCTACACAGTATTATTTTCTGGATTTTTTTTTATTTTAAACAATCTCTTGTTTTTTTCCCCTGCGCTAACTGCATCCCAGATTATTGGATTGGTAACACGTTAGAGACTCGGGTGCTGGAGGAAGGGCAGAGGTGGTGTCAACGTTGTAGTTGTGGGACTTCAAATTTAAGAAACATACTGTCATAAGGAATAAGATCAAGGCTGAATCCTGCTTGCATTTAGGTCCAAATATAAAATACACTTTGGAAGGAGTCCTTATTGAACACTGAGAGTAATTAAGTACAAATAAAACCATTCACTTCAGCCTCCCATTCCCCTTTTAACACAGACAAGTAAGTGCAACACTGTTTTCATCCCAGCGTTTTCATGATGTGTCCTGATATTTCCTGATTTTGTATTGCAGCCTAAATCCTCAAGTGACTTATTTCTGTGATTTGGGCGTATTTCTAGACTGTACTTTTAAAGAAGTCATCTCTCTGTGTCCCAAAAGGAGCTGGGGATCAGTCATTCCTGTAAAAAGGACTGAACTTCTTACAGCTTTGCCTTTCCAAACATTTTTTTTTTCTTCTGTAATTTTCATACTTAATTGTTAAATTCTTTTTTTCCCTACATTAAGTAAATACTTATTAGAACCAGTTGGATTTTTTTCATCTCTTTAAAGGAACGGAGCCTTGTCACTGTGACAGTCCCTTCATAGGAGATGAGATAGAAAAGGAGGGAAGGAGAACTGTCTCATGCTGGCAACGTCAATGCCATTTTTGGAAAACAATACTATAGGAAATGGAAATGAAAAATATGTTTTATGCTGGTGGGAACTTGTAATGAGGCTAAGAGAGGATTTGGTGTCTCAGAAAAGCAATCATTACAAGGGAAAAAGCAGGACTTTATCATCCATTTGTAAAAGTTCTCTGGCTGAATATCCTTCTGGGGATCTGAAATTTGGCTCCAGTCTGTTTATGAACATCTGCTGAAGGGAATTTTAGAAAGGCACAGATTATAATCTTAGTTTCTGTGGACTGTTTAAAATGATAAAATAAAACAAAATAAATGTACCTGCAAGTACTTTTGTTTTTTAATAATGACCTCAGTGATTGTTCAGTGCTACTGATTATCCAGTCAGGTATGTGTTTTCCATACATTTTTCTCTTTAGCGTACAAAAACCAGCCTCTACCCCTCTCTCTGTAGCTGCTTAATTCCATTGAATACTTTCCGAGTAAGCTTTCAAGTTTGTTTTTTGTAACAGGAGACTCTTGGATTTGGGGTCCCTGACATTTTTGATGCAGAGAATACAGTGGGGAAAAATTGGGAGCTGTTGGGTATTCCCAGAATTGCAGCCGTTTGCCAAGATCCACATCCTGCCCACCTGTCTTCAGCTAGGTATCCATAAATGCCATTGCTTTGTGTCCACTGTCGCTGGATCACACTGCTTCAGCATCTATTTCCGCAGTGTTTGTGACCTCCTGTTATTCAGAGAGGTCTTCACTGTAATTTTCCCTCCTATTATTTTGTCTCTTTTGCAGCCTGATCTTTTTTGCTGTTGTTTTATATTCCAAGCAAGGATCCTGTGAATGCTTCAGCTCAAAATTTAGGTCATCTCCGATGGAAGAAGGAAGACCTAAAAAGTAAAAATAAGATTTCTATGCGCCTTTAAAAGTGACAGCTCTTTTGGAAACCACGTACAAACTCTGTGGCTGCATGGACTGGGGGAATGGAGGGCAGCTTTTTAGAGTCCAGAATAAAGGTAAGTATCTTCATGTCTGTGTGGATTCCTTCCCATGTGCTTTCCTGGTCTTTTTCATCTTTACACCTGCTTTGAGCTTTAATCACTCAAATTATTCATAGTCTTGCCCTGAAAAAGAAGAGAGTGACCTCTTCCCATCTAGAGTAGATGGTTTTACCATCAATAATTGTAAAAGGACTTGGATGATTTAATAATGGTTTCTACACTTAAAATTTTTAATTCTGCGATTTCATTGCATTTTTAGAGTTCTGCGTGTGGTCTTTTCCAAACTGATAAGCTGAAGTTACACCACGGAGATTAAATTCTTGCAAATCATTTCTTAGCACTGGGATCCCATTGGCAAGGTGCCAGTGACCCCCCAGGAACTGTCACATCACCAAAGAACGTTCACCTTTTGCAGGACCAGGCCTGCCAGTTGCCATCTCTTCTTGCTGTGATTATATACAAGGTATTTAATGGCAAAGAATCATAGAACGGTTTGGGTTGGAAGGTACCTTAAAGATCATCCAGTTCAAACCCCCTGCCATGGGCAGGGACACCTCCCACTAGATGAGGCTGCTCAAGGCCCCATCCAACCTGGCCTTGAAAACCTTCAGGGAGAGGGCAGCCAGAACATCTCTGGGCAACCTCGGCCAGTGTCTCACCACCCTCAGTGTGAAGAACCTCAAGGCAAGTTATGAAATCAGCAGCCACTGTGCCTGCTGGGGGTTATGCACTTGCATCGATCACAACTGAGCAGTCCCTCAGCTTAAGCATAAAGAAGGGGACGTGGAACCAACTGCTCCTCAGTTCACGTGTGCTGCTATAGGCAGCAAGCTGGAACTGATAGAGATCCGTTGCTTTTGCCAGCAAGTCTTGTTTTTCTGTTACTTTAGTGGCTTAATTTAAATTATTAAGAAACTTGTGAATCTGTTTTGTTTGTTTTCTGCTCTTCCTAGCAGCTATCTGCAGTTTTATGTGTATTAAATGTGCTAAGCTTCATCTGGCCTAGATGTTTAATAAATACCTTTAGTAAACGCGGTTAAGTCCAGTTTCCTCTGTTAACTCAGAAGAGATTTGTTTCTTATCTGAATTGTTCCTCCATTCAGGAGAGAAGCTTTGCATAGCCAGAGTTCCCCTCATAAATCACCCAGCCAAATTGAACTTGGGGTAGAAGAAGATAGAAAACGAGAACAGTTGTGATGTAGCCTCGGTGAACTTTGTGGTGTTCTGCTATGGAGATGAGCTTGGCGTGAGACAAACGGAGAAAGCCACCTGTGCCCAAAAGCATCTTCATGACAGAGGAGGCCCTGCAAGGCAGCTTCAAGGGGCTCAGCAATCACGCAGTGTATCGAGAGAGTTGTCCTGCATTTCTTTGGCATTGTTTCTTGCCATCTTCTCTCTGTTGTGCTTTTTCTGATGCACAGAATGCAATGATGGTTTTCACCAGCTGCAGACAGGTTGTTGGGCAGTTTGGCATCTTCTCTCTCGGTTCATAGAACAAGGGTGTATCCTAGCAGGCAGGGGTACCAGACAGCAACCTGTGCAGCTACAGTAATTCCTATGACGTGGAGTGCAGTTTCTGTACCAAACAATGCTCAAGTGCCGACTTTTCCTGACCCCATCGTAACGCTGCGGCTGTTTCCAGTGGTTAGAACTCCTCTGATTAGTTACCGAGCTGCTCTTTGTTTAGTCTTCTGCCTCATTTAGATAATTCATCTTGTCTTTATTCAATATAAGGTTATTTTCTAATATTATCCCTTCTATAATGTCTTCATTACTTATTGATTACCATTCTGAAATAGTTGGGAGTTGAGGGTTGATTCAAAGAGTGTCTGGTGAATATATTTGCTGGCACCTGCAAACTCAGCCCTTGTTTCCTCTGCTCCTTCCATATTTACTTTAAGGACTCTTCACAACAGTCTCAACTCCCCAAGTCACAGTGGATCTTTCCTTCTACTGGAGCAAAGCTTCCTGGTGGTGCTTTGTCATTTCAGAGTGAGGAAAGTCTGACATCTTTCAGCTCAGTTGTTGCTTCATCTTTTCTGCTCTCCCAGGGGTCCTGCAGGCGCTTTCAGTTCTGCCTTAGCTTTTTGATTTGGTGAGGTTCCCTACTATTTACATTTCTTCACAGAGATCCTCTTCATACCATCTGCCGCCTTATGTTTTGCTCATCTCTGAAATTCAGTAACCACATTTCATGCAACTTTGTTCTACCTTATTTTCTTAAGATTTAATTAAAAGGTTCTGAAAGAACAGAGCAAATTAGAATTCACCCTTTCTGTGTAGACACCTTAGCTGATGAGAGAACTCAATAAAGACCTTCAGATGCCTTGACACAAGTGAGTTGTAACCAGAATTTTGTACATAGTTTATCTAAAAGCCGTATTATCAAATCAGCTGGGGGAGTTTTATTACTGACAAAAGTTAAGGTTATTATTAGGGAGTGTAGTCTTCCCTATAAACTCTTTTCCTTTGGATTTCAGCAGTTCTTCTAAGTGGTATTTACTTTTGCATGAGCGTGTGGCTGTGCTTGTTAGATAAAAGCCGCACCACTAAAACTGTTTTACTGAACTTAGCTCCTGACCTGCCTTCCGAGGCCATGTCTACAAAGGGATGATACATCAATCTCCTTTGTTTGATCTAATTACAGCTATTTAACAATATTGAGCACAAGTACACTCACCCCACTTTGTTATGCTGATTTAAGGTATTTTCACTGTTAATCGGGCGCAAGGTTCTTTCTTCTTGTATTAATTCATCTCTTGGAATATTCTGGGCAGTTACCCCATGGAGCCACGTTCGCTACTCAGCTGTGTAGGGTTTTTTTCACAGTGTGCTGGCAGGGAATTTTCAGGAATCTGGAAATTCTGTGGGTCAACCTGACAAACTTCTATTCCTTTTCCATTGGATTTGCCTGTGCAACTTCTTTTTTTCAAAATGCTGCAAGGTTGAATGGAGAAGAAACTGGTAAATCCATTACAATGTGTATTTCTGTGAGGTTGAACAGGTGGAAAAATTTGGTTCTGTGGCATCATGGAGCTTTTGCTACTTTGATAGTGGAAGAAATGCACGAAGAGAGGGTGTAATGAACCTGCTGCTTCTGTACAGGATTTCTCCAGAGCTGTTTCTCAATGGTGTAGGCAGCCAGCAGTGACTAATGGCACAGGGTACTGGTGCAGAACTGGGATGCCCAGTAGTGGCAGCCAAACATCAGGATGACAAAATTGCATTCCTAGAAACCTGTCTGGATCTTGGCTGCGGAGCCAGAATACAAACCAGAGACTCTCCTTAACATGCAGACGCCCATTGCCATCTGTGGAAGAGCATCATTTCTGATCACTTCCAACTGAAAACTGGCCAGCTTTCTGTCAGGGATATTGTCCTGGGATTTTGAAATGCACTTATCTGAAGAAGGTGCTGATCTTCTGTGTCATAAAGCTTGGCAATGCTTAAGAAATCACCAAGAACTTTTCCCAGGTACAGTCCATGAATCAAATAAGGGTTATGGGGGCTCAAGGAACAAACATGGTCTGTGGAGCCAGGAGAAAGAATTTATGAACAGAGAGACCAACTTCTTAATGGTTGTACAGGGCCTTGCTCATCGGTATAAGTGATTTACCAGCGAATGGTTGTAGAACAGTGTAATGAAACTTCTGCAGAACAGGTTCCTTAGAAACTTGAGCTTACCCTGGTTTGTAAAACATCTGCAAGAGGCGGGTGTGGATACCAAAGGGTGAGTAGAAGTGAGGGATGGAAAGGCACTTTCCATGTTAAGGATGCCCATCCACTTCTACTCCCTGCCATGGGCACTGGATCAGGGGGCTAAAACCCCCTTCCAACCTGGCCTTGAACACCTCTAGTCTTTTGAGGAGATGCTTTTTGGAAAGCTTTACCCCTGGAAAAAGTCATTGTTTCAGCAGTTCTCTGAAGGAGAACCGTTGCTTTGCTGGGGTGAGTGTGTGTAGGCTCAGCTACAACAAGGATCACTGCTTCATTCTCCAAGCGCGATCTGACACGGAGAATTTGCTGAGCTTGTGCGTAGTCCAGGGCCAGGGCAGCCTACGTATTATTCACTCTCTGTATTTCATGCTTCTTTACGCTCTCATGACCCGGATGAATTTAACAGGGACTGAGCAGCGTGTTCAGCTTTCCTGTGTACGGTTCTTACACTTTTACTCATCTTAATCCCGCTCCTCGCACTGCAATACTCTCTCTAATTACAAATAAAATCATATAACCTGCCTTCTCAAACCCTGTCTCAATCAATGAATGGGTTTTTCACATTTTCCTTTTATCTTTGTTATTCCATGTTTGCTCACATATTTTATTTATTGCATATAATTCAAGTGCTGCAGGAAGTACAGAGTTACTATTTGTAATGGATTTTTGTGATGCTTTTTACTGTAGTATCTGAATACTTGTTGACCACCATAAACACATCTTCATGATACTGCAGAGAAATTTTCCTCTCATTTCACCAACACAGAGCTGGGAAATGAATGGAAAAGCTATCAAAGTTGTCCCCTGAACCTCTGCGTTCCACCAAGACAATAAATAAATGTCTAACTTGCCCTATAAACCACCTGTAAGCATCTTCTTCATAGATCACCCACCGGGTTGCAGGTTCCAAAGGGGCTCTGGTATTGGCTGTCCCCTTGGTTGGGACTTTCTGAGCACTGGGGCTTGATGAGCCTCCCTTGGCTGCCAGACTTCTGCAGGCAATCGTATCTCGTTTTGTCCTTAATGACATCAAACTCACCATAAAAACAATTCCTTCCAGCCTGGTAAGGCCTAGATGAAGGATTTTTTTTAAATCTCATTTTTCTAATAATAAAACATTATTTTCTAACTTTTGTCTTGCGTGTATTTAAACCTTTATATTTATTTGGTGCCAACATAACCCTCTTGTTTAAACACCTATGTTCAAGCCATAATCTATAAATACAAACCAGCCTTCCTTTTGTGTGCATTAGCTGAAATAAAGCTTTAGTGATAGGTTCTTTGCTCTTACAACCATCTTAGGAGGCCTCTTCTATGGCCATGCACGTTTTGACAGGTCATTCATGAATATAAACTGTACCCAGAGTTCTGAAGGTAACTGAAAGCTGCTGCAGTAACATCTGGTTGTGCCTTAATGTTGTCTCCAGATCACATTTATCTTCTTCATTTTTGTGATGTTTAGTCATTTCTGTGACTAAAGAATGCTCTGCGTCTTCATCCTTCTCTGTTAACTGTGAGAATTCCCCGTTTACAAGCATTTTGGCTGTGAACAGCCTTGTGATTTGCATTAATCTTATTACCGCATTCCATGAGTCCATTCCTCAGGATTCCTGAGCTGTTCCAGAACCTCATCTGGTTCTTCCTTTAGGATACTCGAGTCTCCTGGACTGATGCTTTTTAATTCTGTCAATAACTGCCTATACAAATACTCTTCCTTCAATTCCTTGTCCTAAGGCCACTTAAAAGCAATAAATAATGCCACTTCTGAGGTGCTGGTGGAGCTCTCACTCTTTGGCCCGAAAGTTCCCATTTCAACACAATTCAACACGAGATTTTAGACATTTCTCACCCACAAAACTGTTCTTGCACTTTCCTGTTTTCCAGTTTAACTTGTATTTTTACATGTTATACCGGATCAAATGCTTTACTGAATTTCAGGTGGGTGAGATCAACTCTTGTTTTCCTTTACCAAGAAAAATCTACTTTCTTATCAAAGACAGACATCATATCTGTCTGCCACGATCCCCTTTCTAAAACCTATGTTGCATTTATCTGCTTATTTTTCTCCACATTTTTCCCCCTCCAGGGAGAAATAACTGAAGTTTTACATCTCCCTGAGATGTCTCTTGTTGTCTGGACATGGATTTCCAAGTCTTTGGCTTGATGTTGGTGGGGTTTTTTCCTTTTCTCCTCGTACTAGGATGTCAATTCTAGAATATTTTTGTACCCCTAGAGGTGGTAGAGAAAAATTCACTCATTTGCATCACAGCTCAACTTCAGTGCTTCGTGTTGTGTTTGTGGTGGGGCTGGATGATCTTTAAGGTCTTTTCCAACCCAAACCATTCTATGATTCTATGATAAAAGTAGGAATGTAAGTAACAACCCTTTGATGTTTGGAGTTTAGGGGTTTGGTGGTGGTGGTTTGGGTGCTTTTTTGACAGATATTGCATAACTATTTGAAAATTATGTCTATTTTGAGATTCTTTGGTGTGTCTTGAGCTCAGGATTATGTTTTGTAGAGAAATTGAACAGTTCTGACCAATGCTTTTGTTTTACAGAGGCGGGTGTGATCGTATCAGCCTTTATAAAGAAGTCATATTGCTACGGTTTGTGGGCCTCTTTACAGATAACTGTCAGATAAAAATGTCCCTGTTTCACAGTTTCAGCCCTGAATTCCAAAAGTTTTAGTGGAACCAGTCTGAGGATGATCATATTTTTGTTTCTGATTCAAATGTCACTGAGTGAGTACTTTGGGAAGCTGGGAATCTTGGGTTTGGGCCATGTTTGTTTGAGCAGGGTAACAGGATGGGGACCTTAAAAGCAGAAGATCAGTCACATCCCCGCACGCAGACTCCTGTGCATGTGTAAAATCCTCGAGCTCCTCATGGGGCTTAGATTACAGAATTAGGATTTTGAAATACACTTTTATGGATGACTGCTGAAAGGTAGATGAATAGAATATCTCCCTGACTCTTCCGTGATCCAGTGTTTCCAAGCTGGCCAGCACCTTGTTTATTTGAAATATTGCAATGGTTTTGTTTTACCAGATTTTTTCTCTGTTATTTGCACCTGCCTTTGCACATCTGAAAAGAAGGGACATCACTAAGTGTTCTCCCCATAGCATGAATATTTAATAGTTTGTGTGTTCTTCCTCTGTATTGTGTGCGTGCCTGTGTAATATCAACAAAAAGCTCTGAAAATCCATTTTTGTGAGACATTTTCAAAGCACATCATACGATTGCCTCACAGTGCTGGATGAACTAAACTACTGTAGAATTCCACATAACATACTAGAATGAATTTGCCAGAGAGTGGTATTTTACAAACAACCATGGATTCAGTCAACTTCCTCTAGAGATTTTATTTCAGCGTGGTCTGAGATCCCAGCACTGATGAACTGGTGACTGTTAGAAACTGAAAGATCTTTGGCCCTTCCCAAAAGTGGATTTTCTTTGTTTTCTCAGAGGTATGGATACTCCTTTTATTCCTGAGCTCAGAGCTGGAATGAGTATCATGGGCAGATCCTGCAAAGTGCTGAGTACATGGTTAACTTTAAAGGAATACATGCTTAAAATCACCGCGACTGCTGATGTTTATAATTCCACATATCCTTAAGTACTCAGATGGCCACAGGCCAGTGGCTTTTGCATCTTCTAGGACCGAGCCCTAAGGAGATTGTAGTCAACAGTGTCAGCTGAATTTACTTTTCCTATTTTATATATAAGGTTTAAAACCCAAATTCTGGCAGCTGTTTAATTAAAAATAGTTATTTTACATGTGAGGGATGCAATCTGCAGTCGATGCGCCTGGTTTCTCTCTCTCCCAGCATCTGAGCTCACTCCTCTCCAGCATTAGTGCAGGGCTTGCAGTTTTCAGCAGGGCTCCGTTCCTGCCTTATCCTCTTCCATCTTTTCCATCTGCTTCATTCTGTTTGGAAAATGGCAATGTAGAATGTGTTTGGTGTAACCTTAATCCTGACCAGCATCTGGGCTCCGCTTAAAAAAAAAGAGGCAGCATCGACTGCAGGCGAGGTTTCTGTCTCTGCTTCCCTGCTTCAGTAAAACAAAGTTGGGGAGTGGGGAGAGAACAACCGAAAATAACCACAGCAAAATAATCTTTATTTTTTTTTAATTGCCATATTAATTAATTTGTAGGGATGAATATGGGATGAATATATTTTTCTGCACACATGGACAAATTGCACTGCCTGTGCTGTTCCCCTCACTGCTGTCCATGTGTCCTGTCAGAGGTAAATGGGATCTGCACCATTTTAAGGAAGGAGAGAAAGGAGAGCAGGGATCACCTTTAAATCCTCTTTTAGCAGTCACCCTGTTAATTACTCACAAATATGTAAAAGTTAATGCCACCATAAAACCGTGATGAACTGAAGTTCCTGTGTGACGCCTGACAACATTCCCTATTAAACTTTTCCAGGCCATTCAGGGGTCCCCGCTGGCGAGAAGGTTTCATTTAACACTCCAGGAAAGCCCATGGATGCAGAAGAGGGAGGGGGGGATGGGACCCCACCATTCCTGGGGGATGCTGGGGTTTTGGGAGAGCTCAGTGCGTTGACCTGTGGGAACCTGGCACTAGATGTCCCCAGCAGTGGGACACAAGCACAGGGCGCCCAGATTGCGCTGCGCCTGGCCAGGGTGAAACTGCGCAGTCGTTTCCCAGGCTGGAATTCCCATTACAAGGTGCTTTCCCAACCAACTCCTGTTTGTGTCACCGTTTGATTTTTCTGACCCCATAGGATCTACCCTGGGCCAGGATCTCCCCTCCCCAGCAGCCACTGAATAGCATGGAAAGGGGTTAATTTTAATTATTTCCCCCTCACTGAGGCTTTCGGTGCCTCCTGGCTGGAGTGGAAAAGCACGTTCAGACCCTGAACTGGGATTTCCCACACAGTGTCTCGCTGTCACAGCCACGCCACGCACTCCTTCCCACCGTTTGCTGGGAAGGCAGAAGGCGATGCAAATTATTAATCCAGCAGTGTTTTCAGAACACCGTGCTAACCCCTCAACTTGTGCGCAAAGCGGGTTCTCCTCCTCCGCAGCCTCTTGCTTTTCGAATCTACCACCCAGCGTCCAAATAACGAGGGGATTAAAGTTCCGCTCCGCCGTTCGCGGGCGACTGCTGAAGTGATGGATGTTTGTCAAGGATTTGAAGGTTGCCTTTGTACTAACTACCATCTAAAACTAGGGTTGGCATTTACAGTGGTCAGCATGAGGTTAATCTCCATCCGTCAGCCCTCAGCAATTTGAGGGTTAATTCAGACAAGTCCATAGGATTTGGCAGGCTGGGTCTGTATCCATGCAAAGAGCATGGGGTAAAAAAAAATCAGGGAGACAAACCCACTTGTTTATGCAGATATAGGATATATTGGATACGTGTGTAAGCATTAAATTGGGTGGCAGAGAGGGGTCTTCTAGTTGTTTTTTTCACCCCGTTCACAGATGATGGTCATAATATGCAGTGTTTCAACGCTTAATGGGAAGAAAGGGACATGGAGGGGAGGGATGGGGGTACCCAAAGTTGCATCTGTTCTCCAAATCTCCTCATAATTTCTAAGGGAAGTGTCTCATACCTCTAATTATTTAGATTAAACAGCCCTAAGAGCACGCCTTTTCTTTGAGGCCTCTCTCCAGGAGTCTCTAGGAGGCACCCTTCAGCGAGAGAGGAGATAAAATCTTGGCAAAAAGAGCCTTGCAGGCTGTGAACCCCTCGGAAAATTCCACTTCCTGCCCAGCACCGCGTGTCCTTGGGTCTCTCGCTCATTCCCAGGCTCTTAAGGAGGGAACTCCTGCCTGGGGCGACCTCTCCAGCTCCAAACAAACCTCGTGCTGCAGCAGAAACCGGGCGCTCGCTTGCCCTTGTAATAAATTTGTAGAAAATGGGGGCCTACAAGAAAGCTGGGGAGGGCCTTTTTACAAGGGCCTGGAGTGACAGGATGAGGGGGAGCGGCTTTAAACTGGAAGCAGGGGAGATTTAGATCAGACATTAGGAAAAAATTCTTCATGATGAGAGTGGGGAGGCCCTGGCCCAGGGTGCCCAGAGCAGTGGTGGCTGCCCCATCCCTGGAGGTGTTCCAGGCCAGGTTGGATGGGGCTTGGAGCCCCCTGACCCAGTGGGAGGTGTCCCTGCCCATGGCAGGGGTGGAACTGGATGGGCTTTGAGGTCCCTGCCACCTCAAACCAGTCCATGATTCTATGATCTCCAGTAATTTCACCTTATATTTGAGCACAAATTCTTATTTCTTCCTGGCCACGTACACTGTCCCCTCGCTCTCTGACTGCAGCTCCCTGTGGTAGCACAGAGCTTGGCCAACTCACCCCAGGATTTCCACAGTGCTAATGCTGAGCCCCCTGACCCAGTGGGAGGTGTCCCTGCCCATGGCAGGGGGTGGCACTGGATGGGCTTTGGGGTCCCTTCCAACCCAAACCATTCCATGATTCTATGATTCCATGATTCTATGATTCTCAGCTCGCTCTCCTTTCTCTCTCCCTCCATTTTATTTCTCTGCTGTTTTTTCTCTCCAGCAGACTCCAAACTCTCTTTTCTGCTGAACTTGAGGGAACAAAAGCCTCCGTGTTGCCATCAGGAACTTCCCTGCTCCCTCCCTGCTAAAATGGCAGAGCCAGGGCTGCATCCAGCGGGAGAAAAACCCTCCTTTCCCTGCTCCTGCCTCTCCCAGAGCCTCCCCCTGCTCCAGCCCTGACACCTGGCTTCAAACTTCCCTAAGACCCCACTTCAGGAGGGCAGAATTCCACGGGAGTGGGTGTTTTTTGCACTGAAAAGAGCAGCCGGGGGTGGGAGCCGGGAGGCTGCGCCCCCTCCCAGCACGGCATTCCCGCTTTCCAAGTGCTCCAAACAGAGCAAGAGTTGGGAAAATCCAGGCCTGGAGTTCAGAGCTTTCTCTCCCCGCGGCTCCCAAAGCCGTTTATTAACCCTTCCGGGCTGTAATGCCGCTACCCCCCCTCGTCCCCCCCTCCGGCTGGGATGGGGGAGACCCAGCAGGGAAGCAGCCGGTTGGATCCCAATCCAGTGCAGGGGTTTCCAGGAACTCCGCTCCACGTTTTCTTTAATTCTATTTTTACCTTTTTTTTTCTCACCCCCCCCCCTTTTTTTTTTTAAGTCGATTTTCTCTTCCTTCTCCACTCGGCGCCGGGGTCTGGGGGGGCTTCGCATCCCGGAGCGCTCCCGCCTGCATCAAATAAACGCGCCTTGCTCTCTCCCTCCCCACTTTATCCTTGTTTTCCTCCCCCTTTCCCACCAGTTCTCTCTGCAATTCCGAAATTCCAGCTCCAGTTTTTATTTTGTTTTGTTGTTGGGTTTTTTTTTCAGTGATGGGTGAGAGCTGCTCTGCTCCATCAGCCCCGAACCCGAGCACGTGTGCCCCAAAACTTCCTCCCATCCTGCTTTTAAGGGGCTGGGGGGTGCTCAGACTCGGGGAGGCCAAGGGCTCGTGTGGGGCAGCGGCTGTGGGGCTCAGACTTGTGTGGGGCCATGGGCATGGAGGCTCAGACTGCGTGGGGCCAGGGAATCACATGGAGCAATGGTCTTGGGGTCTTGGACGCACATCGGGTGGTGGCTGTGGGGCTTCAGACTCACATGGGGCAATGGCCATGGGGTCTAGGACTCAAGGTGAGGCAATGGCCGTGTGGTCTTAAACTTGCGTCGGGCAATGGCCATGGGTTCTTGGACACGTGTGGGGCAGTGGCTGTGGGGCTTCAGACTCATGTGGGACGATGGCCATGGGGTCTTGGATGCGCATGGTGTGTTGGCTTTGGGGCTTCAGACTTGTGTGAGGCAATGGCCATGGAGTCTCAAACTTGCGTGGGGCAATGGCCACGGGGTCTCGGACTCATGTGGGGTGATGGCCATGGGGTGGTAGTGTGGTGACTTGTGTGGGGTCACAGACTCACTTGGGACCTCAAACTCGTGTGGAGCAATGGTCATGGGACCTTGGATTTGCCTTGGTAGTGGCTGTGGGGGCAGGGATTTCTGTGTGGCAGCAGGTATGGGGTCTGGGACTCATGTGGGCTCCACTGTGCGTCCCATCCCCTTTGCCCACTCCACTTCACCTTCCCTGATGCAGATCCTGCTGTTCCTCACGTCACCCTGACCCCACTCACCTCCCAGTGCGCACTCCAAGTTTCCCAGCTCCCTGCCAATGCTAGGCTTCATCCCTTCCCAGTGTGACCTCTGGAGCTGGGAAAGCAGCGAATTCCCCTGTGGAATCCACTCATGCTGCTGGCAGAGTCACCTCCTGGTGGCACCCCCCAGCCCTTGGCATCGCTGCTGCCCCAGTGCCACGGCCTCGGTGCTGGGCATGGCGCTTGGGCAACATCCTGACCTTGGAAGGATAAATCAGTGTGGTCTCACACCATGCCCAGCACATTGCCCACTCACAGCCAAAAAATAATGCAATTAATACTCATCTTGGTGGTTACAGAGCTGCAATGAGAGCGCTTAACCTGGATACAGCTAAAATAGTGGAAGGAGTGGGTTGGAAATGTCATTTTCTTTAGCAAAGCTACTCTGGGATAAGCTGAGGTGCAGCTGAACACTTTTCCTCACTCCATTCCATATTTTGCAGCGCGCTCCATGGATTATAATGGATGGGTCTCTTGTTCTTGGGTCCAGTCTGCATATCTCAGCATCCTGTGCCTTTCAGGGAAAATGGAAGAGCATCCTTCTTCACTCAACTCCATCAACCGCTTCTCAGCTCCTTTCGTTCTGAGCTTCGTTGCGTTGCTTAATACTTTTATTACAGAAACTCTGCCCAGTTCCTGAAGCCACAATCCAGTCCACGTTTGTAGTGAGTTGGAAAGCTGGGGATAATGATAACTTGTGTGTGCGAGCGTGAGGGAGCGCGGCTGACTTCAGTCCGGTTTCCATGTCAACGATTCAGTCCATATTTGCCATCACACAGCTGGCAGAGCTCGAGTTTTTTTGCCAAGGGGGGAGACACTACTCCTGTTTCTGGTACTCTAATCTAGACCAGGTTTCCTCAACCGCCTTAGTGTTGGGTTAAATGGCACGGCCACCTTCATGAAGGAGACTTCCAGTCGGGAGGAGCCAACCTAGTGGTAGTGGTGGTGGCCTGCAGTGCCATGTGAGCGCTGAGCCACATAGGCTGGTCCCCAGCCTATCTGAGGAGGCTGCTGGCGAGGAACGCGTGCTCAGCACTTAGGGAGATGGGGAAAAGAGGAGTGCAGCATGCAGGGATCACGCAGGGAAAAGAGCGTTGGTGCATCGCAAGGAAAAGTCTGGTCCGGTTCCGTGATGGTAGTTCCAACACAGGGTGATGTGACTGGTGGGAGGAATTGCATCTGTGAGATGGAAATGCTATTAAGAAACCTATTTGTCCTCTGCTTCCCAAACCCCATAGTTGGAATTTCATCACATTCCGCCTTAGTAAAGTGCCAGGGCCTCATTGATGAGGCGTCTTCCAAAATCTGCTTCAGCTCTTACAAACATTTGGTAAAGTGAGCGTCTCCTCTTTGTGTGGGCGGCTGGGGAATCCAGGCTGCTTTTCACATTACAATCAACACCAGGTTTCCCAGTCTGCCATCGTGCTCCTTGAAGATGACTCCGAAAGACTGACACACATAGAGAGCGTGGAGCCTTCCTCTGGCTGAAACTCTGGATCCAGAATCATTCAACTTTTGGTGGTGTTCAGGTAGACAGCAGGGCTTTGCTTTCTGACACAGCCTGTAACTTTGGAGTTGGGAGATGGTTGCTTGGGGTGGTTCTGGGATTAAACAGCAGAATTGCCTCCAGTTGTGTTTAATGTCAACGAAACATCTAAAGAAGAGCATTTTGGTGCTGTGGTGCCATCACAAATGTTAATAAAGCCACTAGGCCTCACTTGTGAGGGCCTGGCTTGATATGTTGAAGCACTTTCTCCCTCTGCATCTTAGTCTTTCTAGACCTTAGGGATTAATCAAACAACAGAGGTTCCTCCAAAGAGAGAACAGAATCAACTTTTTGTTCTAGCACATTCTACAGCTTTCAGACTCTGCTGAAGAAAAGTATCTTGGAGGTTCTGTGCTCCACCCAGGTATCAATAAAGCCACGGAACCTCCCTTGTGAGATTCTAGCACCATTCTAGGGCTCCAGCCTTAGCAAAGGCTTTTGAGCACTATCACAATAACGATGCTATCATTTATTCACCCCTGGAGAAGGACTGACTGACCAATTTGCGGAGACGGAATCTGCTCCGCGTTGCAGAATACACTGTTAAACACTGTAAAATAGCAATGCTGTCTTTGTTTGGGAGCCCACAGGACAGCTTATTGCTCTAGAATACACGTACAATTTTGCTATTTGTTGCCCTGTCCCACCTCCCCTCCCACTTTCCAACTTTGGAATAGCCCCCTTTGTTCCTCCACCTGCATTAATGATAAATATTTTATATTATAACTTTTACAATGAGCACAAGGGTTGAGCTGACAGCAGTAGGCACCGGAATCTCCAATTCATCCCTAACAGGGGCTCAGCACCGGCACTGATTCAGTCCTACGCATTGCCTTGCCCCTTGCACTGGACTCACGTTTCCCCACTGTCACCAGTGCTGTTAAACTGGGATTCCTTGTGGTGTGTCCATTGATTTTTGGGTGCAGGCCAGGCCCTGTGTTTCTTTTCCCTGTAAGGAGTTCCTTGAGCTTCATTTTTTCTTTCAAGATGATGATCTAAAATGGCAGCCTGGACCTAAGAAGTGTCTTTGGACTCTCCACCCATGGACATCTCATGGTTTCTCTCTCTCCTTGAAGTTGTATTTACTTAAACTTTCCTTTTCCAAATATTTCTGTACTCCAGAGGTGATACCCAAACCCCTAGCTGCCCAGATTCAGACACAGGGCCACAATCTAAACCTTAAGACCGCAATTTTTACCAATCCTAATTGGATTTTGGTTGGAAAAATAAATTGGAATTGTTTTTTATAATCCAGATAACTCGTCTTTTTGTGTCTCTCATGCTCTGCTGCAGGCCTGTGCCATTTGAAATAAAACACACAGTTCTGGAACCTGCTGGCATAAGACAGGCCATGTCCAGGTCAAAATTCCAGCTATGTTTCTCTCCTCTTTTTCCTGCTCTTGGAATGCTCACAGGGATGGAGGAGGTGGGCAACCAGGTCTGAAACAGTTGCAGAAGAGCATGGCCTAATTCGCAGTTCACCTCTTGACAGCCGTGGAGCTTTGGCACCATGTTACCCTTTGGGATCGCCGGAGCATCTCATCCCATTGCTCAGCGTGTTGAGTCTGGACACGTTGAGGTGGTTTTGGTCCTCCCCATCCAGCCCTGAGGGAGTTCTTGGTTCTGTGCCCACTGCTGCCTGCTTTGGCAAGAGCGGGACTGGGCTTTCTTGGATGTCCGTGTGTGCAGTTATAGTTCTGGCACGCCGCCAATGCCTTTTCCAGAGGGACACGACCAGCGGGAGAGGAAATGACAACCGCTAAGAGTTTGCAAAGCTTAATTCTAAATGGAATTTCTAGGGACAAAGAAGAGGCACTATGTTAACCCACCAACCCTCTCCCCAACCTGGTGGCTGACAACTGGAGGGTTTCTGCTGGAAGACATCACCTTGCAGCTCTGGAAGTGCCCCAGCGAGGTAAGGGAAGCCAGGAAACTGCCCTCCACTCCTGCCTGCTACAGTTCCCAACTCTGGTTCCCAACTCCTGTTCCCAGCCCCAGACCGATGCCCCCTTCCCCATCTGCTCCAATTCCCACTCCCAATCAACTCCAGTTCCCAGCCCTGGGCCGGTGCCACCCTTGTTCTGCTCCAGTTCCCAGTCCTGGGCTGGTGACCCCCCCCAAATCCGCTGCACTTCCCACTCCTAATTCTCTTGGGTTCCTATCCCCACTCTGTCCTGGTGTCCCCACCCCAGAGACGCTGTCCCCCACCCCACCCCACCCCAGTCCAGTCCAGTTCTCAGCTTCGGACTAGTGTGTCCCCCCCTCAATCCAGTCCAGCACCCAATTCCAACCTGCTCCAGTTCCTATTCCTGCTCTGCTCCAGTCTCCCCATCCCCGGGCCACTGCCCCCCACCCCAATCC
>VWPV01014729.1:0-77500 GCA_013389885.1 Geococcyx californianus | reverse complement strand
AATATTCCACTTCCAGTTTAAAGGCTTTCCACCTTGTCCTATCACTACTCGCACTTGTAGAAAGTCCCTCCCCAACTTTCCTGTAGCCTCTTCAGGTACTGGGAAGCCTCAATGAGGTCTACCCAGAGCCTTCTCTTCTCCAAGTTGAACAACCCCAACTCTCTCAGCCTGTCCTCATAGCAGAGGTGCTCCAGCCCTTTGATCATCTTCATAGCCATCCTCTGAACCCCTTCTAACATTTCCATATCCTTCTTATGTTGGGGAATCCAGAACTGGACACAATACTCCAGGCTGGGTCTCACAAGAGCAGAATAGAGGGGGAGAATCACCTCTCTTGACCTTTTGGCAATGCTTCGTTTGATGCAGCCCAGGACACAAGTGGCCTTCTGGGCTGTGAGTGCACATGGCTGCCTCATGTCAAGTTTCTCATCAATCAGCACCCTCAAGTCCTTCTCCGCAGGGCTGTTCTCAATCACATCATCCCCCATCCTTTATTGATACCAGGGGCCACACAGGTGTAAGACCTTGCATTTGGCCCTATTGAACCTCATGAGTTTCACACAGGCCCTCTTCTCCCGCTTGTCCCGCTTCTCCCATCCTTCTGGTAAAGGTGCACTCACTCCTGCTGTCTATATCGTCAATGAAAATATTTTTGAGCACTGGTCCTGGTATGGACCCCTAAGGGGCACCACTTGTGACAGGTCTTTATCTGAAAATCGAGCTGTTGACCACTACTCTCTGAGTATCCACAGAACAGTCCACCCATCAAATCCATATCCCTCCAATTTAGAGAGAAGGATGTGCAGGGGACTGTGTCAAAGGCTTTGCAGAGGTCCAGATAGATTACATCCATTGCAAGTCCAGACAGCCGATATCCATTGCTTCTCCCCTGTCCACTGGTGCAGTCACTATGTCATAGAAAGCCACTAGGTTGGTCAGGCAGGATTTACCCTTAGTGAAGCCATGTTGGCTGTCTTGAATCATCTCCTTGTGCTCCGTGTGCTTTAGCATAGCTTCTAGGAGGAGAACAGTTTTCCATACCTCTGTATTTTTGAATGTTTATTTGCTTGCACGATAAAAAATATGCCCAACATAAGAGACATCCAAATCTTAGTGGCTTAGGGGTTAAACAGTCACCTGTCACTGAGAGGAAAAACAAAGCAGAAACTTAAACTTTTTTCACTTGCATTTGAATAGGATATCATTATCACATTCCAGTATTTTTCTTTGAATGCTCTCCATGATTCACACCCACTAACCAGCTGCTTAGGAAAAATCATTTTCTATAAAAATTTCAGTAGAAGCAGTATGTTCATGTTAAATAATGTAGTTATGATGAAAGTTCATCTATAAGAAGAAAAGAAACAACAAACAACACTGATGAGAAACAACATTTAGATAACTTTTCTTAGAGGTTATCATAACCCCAGTTTATCTGTTTTAGTATTAAGAAATTATTTCACTCATACTGCGATAGAAAAATATTTTCTGACTTTACAAACCTGTCATTTGTTTTAAGTACTTTGCAGATTTTTGTCATTCGTGGAATGAGGAATAAATGGTTTGGAACCTCATTTCCTTTCCTCAGAGCTGAGAGCCAGACTCACCTAGCCAAGGACAGCGTGAGGGTTATGTCAATATAGACAGCTCAGAAATTGTCACTGCCAAAACAAAAGCTTTGACGGTACCATTTCCAGCTGACAGCAGAGAACGGAGTGCATTTTGAAGCCTCTATTGCTCTCAGAAAAAAACCTCTTATTGAATCTTGCAAAGGCAGCTGATGGGATTGTTTTCCTGCAAATGTTTTCCAGCCTACCTTCTGCTTCACTTTTCTAACATGTTAGTGCGAACAGCTGATGGGGGAAGGATGTTGGTGGGAGAGTGTTATGTGAATGGGATGGATGAGAGTCAGGGAGATTTGCCATTCTTTGCAGACTACTAGGAGGCTGTCTAGGTTGCTTTTGCACAAGGCGCCATACAAGTATTCAGTAGAGAAGGAAGAATTCTGGAAAGAAAGTTCTAGAGCTGAAACTACTACTACTTGTAGCTGACAAGTAGGAGTAGGTGTAGGTAGTAGGTGTAGGTGTTGGGCCTTAGGTTGGACTCAATGATCTCAAAGGTCTCTTCCAACCTTATGATGCTCTGATACTCTGATATACTAACCTGTCTAGGTCAGCAGTTCCTAGTGATATTATGAATTCTGTTGTGAAAAGTTAAATTATGTCAGGATTTGTGTACTGGTTTGGCAGAAATTGAGCTACTTCTAGCTTACCTACTTCCAGGTTTTTTTGTACGTTTACAAATAGAGCAGGTTTTGTAACACGTCATGGTTCTTCATTTCACAGGCTTTGCTTTCCGGATCTAACCAGGAATTGAATAACTATATTGGGCATTAACCATCACTTGTTTCCTGTAGGAAGGTCTTCAAGGCTTTTTCTGGCACTGGATTGGTACTCTTGCTTCACAACCAGAAGAGTTGCTTTGGCTCTCTAGTTGTCCACTTAATACATGGAAAAAGTTATTATTTGATAAGCATAACTAATGCAGGAGTGATAATGGAAATCAGGAGTGAACTATCTGAACTGTGTTGAGGGAATTGTGGATATTGTTAAATAAAGATCATTTGCTTTGCCTAATGTATTATAAGAAGCTGCACATATACCTGCATGGATAAGGCATTAACAGAAGGGTCTTGAAAGCTTGAAGATGTAAAACATGGGAAAACTCCCATCCATTTGATATTGTGATGACCAATCCATATAACGGAGTAATGGCTACTTGTCTCTTTGTATAGTTTTGCATAAAATGTATGTGTGAGTAGGGTCAAATAAAATACTTTCATAATTTCTTTTTTAAAATCATTACAACACAAAATTTCACTTAATCACTTACTACTGCTGACAGGATTAGCAATTTAATCTGTCTGTATAATTTAATGGGCAGACTTGTTTCTTTGGAACCACAAGAATTATTGCCTGTTGAGATCTTTAGGATAAGAATGTCATATTTATAATATATATTTTAGAGGTATATCTATCATAAATTTCCATATAAACTTCCTCTCATTACGAAGTTTTACTGCTCTGTAACAAAATTTGTTGGGCTATTTAAATATTAAGCATGGGATTTGAAAGGGAGATTTCAGAATTCGTGTTCCTGACAAGTAAACAAAAGGCCCTGAGTGGACTATCTGCAGCAAAGATAATCCTTGGATTTCTAGCTCATGAACCTTGACATGTAACAGAGCTAGTTACACTACTCTTTAGACTGTTTTTCTGTGAAAGGGAAACTAGAAGGAAGCAACCATGATGCTGCAGCCATCACAGCCATCTACTGTACATCAGAGTCCAAAGCCCTCCCACACTGTAAGAGTTTCTTATCTGGCAGGAGGACTAATTTAATCAGGTTATCTCATAGGAAGCTTCTATTGGCAAAGATAAGTTGCCGGTTCTTACCTTAGGGTGAGAAGAAGAGTTTATCTTGTCTTAATCTTCTGCTTCAGAGCATTATCTGGAGTTTAAGGAGCTCTCATGACATCTGACATAGTCAGAGCACAAAAGAAGCCAAGTCAGGGACTGAATGGCATTGCTGGAGTTTGTAAGAGTAAATGGGAGTTTGGAGAGTGAGTGAATGACAACAGCGTCACTCAGCCATGTTCTCTTTTTCCTGCAGTTGCCTCACCAGTATCAACCCCTCCCTGCAAAAGGCTTGACGCTTTGGTGTTTGATGTTGGGTCAGATCTGCAATATACCAGGATAGATGTTTGAAATATGCCCAAATTTTATTCTAAAAACCCTAGATATTAAAATAATATTTAAAATGGTTTCATTTGCTCTTTCAGTGAAGCTTGAAGACAGTTTCACTGGACAGAAGCAGGTGCTTTCCTAGCTTTACAAATAAGATTTGCATAAAAAAGCCAACATTGAAGATGCTCAAAAATCGACGTCAAACAGTACTTTTAATGGAGAGTGAAATGTCTCTTTAATGGACAGCACCACTGTCCCTACAGATTATGCACCAAATTATATGCTCAAATCATATCCTACTCTCTGATTGTTCAAAGTGATATGAAAAACAGAATTATTTTTGTGATGTTTTCTATAAGCATCTTCCTAGACTTTTCTGTTCTGTATATTATTTTGTAGACATTGATCATGTAAGCTTTCTAATCCTTCAGTTAGATGTACTCCCCTCATATCCTGTATCCAAAACAAAAAAAACCACAGAAAATCGGTGTATGTTTCAGAAGATATGAAATATCTTAGATATTTCGATTTCAAGAAGTGAAATAAATAGCACAAGAATTAAAAATCCACTTTTCAACGGTTTTACCTAGCTAGCTGTAGCTCACCAACATTAAAACACGCTGAAGTTAGATGTTTCCCAATCTGTCTCCTTCGGGAGGGAAAAAAAAGTAGTCATCCAGTACTCTGTTACAAAGAGCAGGAGAATGTGGAAGAAGACCATATGGTCTGAAAGGATTAATGAAAGTGTTATCATTCAACACAGATATCCTCAAGCAAGCTCCAGAGCAATAAATTATTAAATATAAAAATATAACACCTGCTGCAGCAAAGCTAATGGTGCAAATCTTTTAAAAACAAGAACTAGCCTGGGGTATAATCCATTCATATATTCTGCATCTAGAATTTTTAGTTTAATTCTTTGGAAGTCACATATTGGGCAGCAAATACATTGACTGAAGTAAAATGCTTTTACACAAGTAAAGGGATAG
Organism: Geococcyx californianus; assembly: GCA_013389885.1. NCBI lineage: Eukaryota > Metazoa > Chordata > Aves > Cuculiformes > Neomorphidae > Geococcyx > Geococcyx californianus. Next base: position 72,765 of record VWPV01014729.1, on the reverse strand, counting down.
GCCTTACTGTGATTCTGTAATGCCGCCAGTCCTCTGTTTATTTTTCTTCTGACTATGTGGCTCTAAATCAAGATAAAAAGCAACTCAACATGAAGGAAAATAAAAAGAAGGTCATTTAATCACCCCGTTAGCTTTAAATGATTATTGATTCCTGGAGGTGATGCCTAATTCTGCCAGAAAATCCATTTCAGTAATGATTACTGCCCTCTGCTTTATCTATTATCCTGGAGGTTATTAAAAGTGGGTTCTCCAGGGAAGTATATAGCTTTAAACCACTAATATCATATTTAATACGTTTTTAACAGAACAGGGTTTCAGATTATGCCCTTTAACCTACAAACGAATGAAGAGTAGACAGGTAGGAAAGTGTAGGTCTAATTATTATATATACTCCTCTGGGATTTAGTCACACACTGCATGATAGATAAATATCAGCTGGGACAAGGGCGTATTGAACTCTTCATCATTCTAAATTACCAGGTGCACACATCTCTAGAAATAACATACTCAGAGAACTTACAGTAACCTTTTGAAATAGTTACTCCACTTGCTGTTACATTTTCCCACATAATGTTCACATCCTATGACACTCATATCATGTTTTTCCCCTGACTGCTCTTTCAAAATCACAATGATATAAACTAACTACTGTGGGAACAAAGAATTGCCTACATACTGAAACATCTGTACTACAATTACGTGTACACAGATGTCTCTAGCGGAGCCCATTACAACTGGATTATGTAATTGAACTCACTATGAGGGTAAAAAGATAAAATTTAAAGATTATCCTGTCAGAAAACCAGATCACTTTATCTAGTCATCTTTTGTGACCCTAATTTCTCTCTGTATGTGAATCTCCAACGACAAAACTGGGCAAGATGGTACATAAACCAGCATATTAAAATAGGTTATTGGTATTCCATGGACCAGCTAGTGTTAATCTTTGAATCTTTCTGAACCATAGGACCAGTATTTATACTTACCATTTTAATAGATGGTAATGTTCTTATCTCATGATATTTAAACCTTGAAAAATGGTATTATTTCGTGGATGAGTTGCAGATCTTTTTGGACCACCATTGATGTGAATGTGGAAATTGCAGAGATTTTCTTATACCAGTGCTACTGAAAATCACACTATTCTGTCCTTGTTTTTGTTGTTTGGTTTGTACTCCCCATAGCCTTGTGTGAATGATAATAACTAGCCATTATATACCTTTCAGGATTCTGTGAAGGCAATTAATACAATTATTTCTATTTTAAGCAGACAGAACACATGGAAGATTACATGAGTCTGTCTTTCTTCTGATCCTCTCCCATTTCCTATAGGGAAGAGAAACCTAAACTAGTCAATTCTTTTATCAAGACATTCTAATGATAAATATGCGCAAGTAGGCTGTCCTCTAAGGCATTGATCAGATGAAGAATCATTCACCCAAGAAATAAGCCTCAAAAAGTTATGCAAAACCTAATAATTATATGCATTTTAAATTGTTTGTATACAGAGCTGTGCAATGTCACTACATCTAGGAACTCGTCAAATAAGAATTCTAGTTAATATTTGTCAGAAAAATATTTTTATGTTATAATATATATATAGAGAGAGTATTTTCTTTTCTCTAGTTTAATCTGATATTATTACAGTTTTCAGACTTTTGGTAACTGATGCAAATTCAGAGTTGATGGAAAGATTATAATTTATTTTAAAGACCTTTTGTATGAGACCAAAAATTTATTAGCGTCTAACAGAGGCAAAGAGAACTTGATGATTACATTTTGATATGCAGTATTCAAAATATTGGCCAATAAAGTCCACACTAATAATTATTAAAAAGGTCATAGAAATTTGCTTTAAAGTTTTCATTTCACTTGTTTTCTACATTGCATATGGTTGGTAGATGTGATCTATACATTGCAGATATAGTGTGTGAAATGGTGACGCTATTGGTGTCAATGGGTGTTCTATGATTTAATTTTAATGGGCAAAAAAGATTTCACCCTACATTGTAGAATTAAAAAGGCATATATGCTCTTTAACGCCCTATGATTCACCTTTAATGGTTAAATATTTGATTCTTGAATTTCTGTTTACTTCAAAGGATCTGTGGTCCAATAGATTGTTTATTTCAACTGTCCTTGTTGATACTTTGCTCTGTTTATGAAACTTTCATAATAACGTACATAGTTTAAATATTTTTATATAATTTCAGTAATTCATTATAATGCACAGAGATACGTCAGCTATGCCACTTTTAGGATAATACTGCATTTCCTCACTGTATTGGATGTTAGCTGGTTCATTTATTTATTTATTTTGAGCCTCTATAAGTGGACTTGTATTGCTCACCATTAGGACATTTAGCAGAAAATCTGTTGTTGTTTGTCACAGGGACCTCTAGAAGAAAAAAACACAAAACCAATCTCAGATTAAAGTTCCCAATGTGTCACTGTCAGAGAAGTAAACCAGACCATAATGCATTCTTTCATAGAACAAATTTAATTATTTTATCTTCAAAACACAGACATAAATATAGTCACATCAATAAGGAAAAAATCAACAACATTTCATTGACCCTATCTAGGGTTAGGTGCTCAGCTGGTGTGAATTTGCATGCCCCATTAATGTCGATTAAATTTATGCTCCCTGAAGCCCAAATGTCCCATGCTTCTCTGTGTAAAGCTCTTTCAGAACCATAATAGGATTTTGGTTTAGTATTTTTGTTTGTTTTTCTGCTGACTGGCTATCATTGTATTTGTCTTGCTCAGTCATTTGCTGTATTTAAACTTTGACATAGTTTAGACAGTTAATTATCTGATTGCAAGCTCAAGTCCAAACAATCAGATACTTTACATCTACACTATTTTAGTTAAACAGGTCTGTGTTTGTCATATTAGATTATTTATTTATTATATATTCATCAGCTGTGAGAGTGAATAAATAAGATTTTAATGTCACTGATAGTTAACAGTTTAACACACTCATCTCTGCTAACACCTTAATTCTCTCTATGCCATATCAGAAGCAAACTGGTTTCAGCTAACACTTAAAACAAGCCTTTTCCATTTTCTATAGAGCTATGGAAGGAAAACAGTAAGTTATTCCACAAGGTATACTTGTGTGTTTAAAACACTTGTGTGTTTTACTTAAGTTTAAGACATTATCATAATTTTTAACAGCACAATATCTGTGGTTTGTGTCAGACATACTGAGATGTCTGCTGATTTATAGAGAAAATTACTTCATTTTCATGTGGAAATCTTGAAAACAGAGTTGATGTCTAACAAATGTTAATCATATAAAATACAGCAGATGTCCAAATTTGAAGGAAGAACTGGCACCAACAGTTTGATAAATGGACAAGAGATTTTTTCATGCTGTTATTAGCTTTATTCTATATAAGCCTGTAGTTTCCTGTCTAACACAAAAGCATTATAGGATTAGCAGTGGATCTACTATTATGGATTATTGTTCTCCATTATTGTTCTCTAAAGTTCTCTAGTCTTTACTTTTGCAGCTCATTTTCTTTCTTACCACAGTATCATAGTAAAAGACAGATGATGTGAGTTATTCATAGCTCACCTTCATATATCTATTTTACCTCTAAGTCCACCCATTACCAGCAGCAAATATAGAACAAATTTGTTTTTCCATAACTCCTGACTATCAACAAATGACCCAACAAATTTTCGTTGACTGGCTTTTGGAGGAGAGATGTGTCGAAACCAGCCTCTTTTTGTTCTTGTCACTTCCAGGAATCACAGTGAAGACTAGAAAAACTCCTGTATGATGGGAAACGTGGTGCCTGTTGAGCTGTGAAAAGAGCTGCCATTAGACAGCCCAAACATTACTGTCAGGTCAGCAAAGTAAGAGAAAAGTTCCCATTAGGCAGTTTATAAATATACTTATCTTTCTTCTTTCTTTCCCTATCTCCTCCCCCTTCCAAGCCTTTGATAGCCAGCAGTTCTGTTTGCTGGCACACGCTGTAGCCTTTCCCAGAGTACAATTCACAATGTTTATAACTATCATCATCTTGGTCTCTGTACCTTATATTTTTCCATCTCATACTTTCACGTTTCCAGGTCCTTGTCACCCTGGAAAAGCTCTAGTGTTTATAATCTCTCTGGCTAGGCTGACTGGCTTTGTCATCAGAAGTTTTCATAGCATCCTTAATGACCTGTTAGGAAGAATCTTGCAAAAATTCTGTCATAATAAATGTTAGGCTGAAAAATCTTCTGTTACCTCAACATGTACGCTCAAAATATTGGCATATTAAGTGCTTGGCCATTGACTGATGTGTTGGACTCAATTTAGTAAATTCTTCAGATAGTGTTTTTTCTGAGTGGTGTTTTGTTTTTTGTTTTTTTTTTCCAGAAAATAGCCATATTAATCAAAGAATGAGTCCACTGTTAGATTGTGAGTTGATAGGAACTTCTGTTCTAAATATTTATAATTGAACAATTTCTTCAAAACCTGCAATATTCACCCAGAACAACAAAATGAAAATAATTGGAAATATTTTTTATGAAGTTTTGAGCAATATCCTTCCTTCCTTCCTTCCTTCCTTCCTTCCTTCCTTCCTTCCTTCCTTCCTTCCTTCCTTCCTTCCTTCCTTCCTTCCTTCCTTCCTTCCTTCCTTCCTTCCTTCCTTCCTTCCTTCCTTCCTTCCTTCCTTCCTTCCTTCCTTCCTTCCTTCCCTCTCTCCCTTTCTCCCTTTCCCTTTCTGTGGTGGGTGAACATAGGAAAGCCCAAATTCTGCTCTATTATTACAGCAATAAGAAGTGTCTGAGTCATCCACAAATTTTACCAAAAGGTGTGTTCTAGCCTTGTATTNAAAGGTGTGTTATCTACCAGGTTAAATGGTAGATTTGAGTAGTTGTCCTACTCTTGTAATAGCTAAACCTTCCAACTCCTTTAGAATAGTTTTTTGGTAAAACTGGCTTTTAGTGCTGGCACTTTTATAGTGCAGAATTAGGTATTATTAAACTCAAAAAAAAGCACTGAAAAATTGTGATTTATAATTTCTATTTCAAATTGTATATCTGCTTCAATTTCTGTTTCTCATATAGTATCCACATATACATAAATACACATACTCATATATACATAAATATATCAAAAAATATATGCTGAGGCTCATATATTATGAAACAATAGGATAATACAACAGTGAGATTTTCATTTAACAATATGTTTCACTTAGTTATCGTGCTATAAAAATACAGGTTTATGCCCAATAAGTAGATTAAACAACCTGTTGTCCCAGGGAAGCACTAGGCTGCCTATCTGTAGCGGCTTAAAAAAGTATAAAGTTTTTCTGAATAGTAAGAAAACCTGAGTTATTATTTTAGCATAAAATTGAGAGGCAAATCAAAGAAATTAGGTAATCCTCTTGACTATATCGATTTATATATCCCATGTATTTGTAAGTCAGAGAGACAAATGTGGGTGCTGGCAAATGTTGCATTTTCGCTTGGAATGAGAATTTGCTGCTAGTTGACCATCAATTCAGTGCTGCCAGGAGTGCATACTGGACCAAATGGATAAGCCCTTTGAAAAAAGATTGGGATACTTTTGGATGAGATTGTAAACGCATGACTAACAGTGACACTGGAAAATTCAGTCATCTGGAAACCAGGAAATTAGTATCTCTACTTTATCCAATCCTTTCCACCATGATTTGAGTTAGCAAGACATATTGCTTCATTTTGTAGGGATCAAAAAATGCTTATGAATAATAGCATCACAGTCATGGTGTTCTTGTCAAATGAGCACCTACTGAAATAGTCGAATATCAGGAAAAGCAAGAAAACACAATGAATGATGGAATCCATTCTGGAGAATGTTAGATGGTAGTAGCCAAAAATCCTTAGATTTATTCCAGGAACCACTCAACGGTTATCAACAAGACTGCAGAAAACCTATCACAATGGTCAGATAAATGAACTACTAATGGGACAAAGCAATCTGGAATAATTAAATTTTTCAGATAATGCACAAAGTGTAGCTCAATGGATACTACTGTAATCGTATGCCTTGATCTCTGTACCTTCTCTGTTCCTGCACATAAAAAATCCAAAAACATGCCCCGGCCTCCTTTTGAAGACTATCGGACTCCAGAAATTTCCCCGGTCTTTGATCTTACTGGAACTTCCTTCATGAAAGTGCCCATGACTTTTCTTTTTGCCCAACACATTCTCTTTTAAGTACTTTAAAAAAAGTCAGTAAAATCAGAGTTTAGGTCCTAATTGCTAAAACCAAATGCTTATCATGAATTTTAAGAACACTTTTATCACATGAAAAAAAAGCTGCCATACTTGAAAAGTTTGTGCTTATAGAAAAGTGTAAATGTTGACCGCTGGAGAAAAAAATCAAACAAAAAAAGACAACCTGACAAGAGAAGGGTAAATTTTAGACGCGTTGCTTTGGTTTTCAGACATTAGTATTCAGTCATAGCACAAGCAGAAATATAATCTGGATAGACAAAATGCCCGAGAATTGACCAAATGCCTGAGCCTCGCCCATTTATATGTAGTTGCTTTTTGGGCTGTCAGTGATATAATGAACCCTCTGACTGGAAAAGAAGGTCAAATATATCTCAGCATCAGTAGGAGGATCAACTGATAGCAGAACTAGTAATGATATTTTTGAATTTGAGATATAAAACCAGATAGATATTTTTTATTAAAAATGGTATAAACATGAATCAATCAAAAAAAAAAAGTAGTTTTGTGCTGACTGACTCTGGGAAAGCTCTAAATGTAAAAGTTCAGTAGTACAACCAAGCTAGTAAAAGGATTTTGACAAGGGTATTGTTAGGGGAAGCAGGATTTTACTGCTCTCACTTTAGCTGTAAATCAGGCATTTTGTCCAGATTAACCATCTAAACTAACATCATCATCACAAGTTCTTGGTTAGCTGTAGATGAATAGTTTGTTGACTAATATAAAAAAAGTTATTTCCTGATATCTGAGCTATGAGGTTGAGCTATAGCCTGATTATCTTCTCTTTTTATTTAAAAAAAATCAGAAGATCACTGAGTAATCTAGGTTGAAAGAATCTTTGGAGGCCTCAGGCTCCATCCTCTTGATCAAAGCAGGCACGTGTTATTTGAGGTTGTTCACAGCTGTACCTACTGAAGTGCTGAATAGCTCCAAGGCAGGAGACTCCTCAGCCTCTCTAGGCACCTGCGACAGTGCTTGACTACACTTTTTCGTTGCAACTTCTGGTCACTGCCTTTTGTACTATCTCTGTGCATATTCAAGAAGAGTCTAGCACTGGATTCTAAATACCCACCTCTTAGCTAACTGAAGAAAACAAATAGGTCTCCATTCTTTTTTTTGATTCCGCTTGAACAAATCCAGCTCTCTTGGTCTCTTTCTTATATAACATGCGTTCCAGCTGCTCACGATCTTGGTGGCCGTTCACTGGACTTGTACCTGTATGCTTAAATTTTTAGCATATCAGAATGCTCCAAGCTGGTCATACTACTTCAGAACTTTTCTCACAAGCACTACATTGAAGGGAATAATAAATTGCTCTCTACAACTACCTAAAAGGAGGTTGTAGCCAGGTGGGGGTTGGTCTCTTCTCTCAGGTGACCGGTGACAGAACAAGAGGACACAGTCTTTGCTAGGGGAGATTTAGCCTTGTCGTTTGGAAGAAGTTCTTTACTGAGAGGGTGATTGGCCATTGGAAAGCACTGCCCAAGGAGGTGGTGGAGTCACCATCCCTGGAGGTGTTTAAAGGGAGATTGGACAAGGCACTTAGTGCCATGGTGTAGTTGACAAGTAGGAGTAGGTGTAGGTGTTGGGTCATAGGTTGGACTCGATGATCTCAAAGGTCTTTTCCAACCTTAGGGTACTGTGATACTGTGAAATTCCCTCATTGTGCTAGCTATGGTCCTCCCAGCATGCAATGTTTTGCAAATGGTTTTATTTGCCACAAGGGCACAATGGTGACATACGTTCAGACTGATATCCACTAGATTCTACAAATTCTTTTCAACAAAGCTATTTTCTAGCCCAACGACACCTAGTCAGTAATTTTGAATCTCATATAGAGGACTTTTATTTGCCTTTTCAAACTTTGTGAGATTTCTATTGGCCCATTTCTCCAACCTGTTTAGGTTCCCCTAAATAGCAATGTATAGGCAGGCCCTAGTTCATGGGCCACTCTCTTTCTTTTGATATTATCCACAGATTTGTTGAAGGTGCGTTTTATCCTGACAGCAGGTCAGAAATGAGGATGTTAATTAGCATTGGATGCCACTCGCTGTCAATAGGACTTTCTGCTGTTGGTCTCAACACTTTGAGCCTAGTATTCTGGCAATTTTCCACTAAACTTGTAGGTGACCTATTGAAATCCAGTCTCACCAATTTGGCTGTGGGAGACCTGTGCTGAAGATCCTGCTGAAGACAAAATAAGAAATATTCACTGCTTTTCCCATATCCAGGGAGCCAATTATCTCATCCTAGAGATATGCAGTGAAGTTGACAAGGCATAATTTGCTATTGCTAAAACCGTAATGGTTATTCCTGGTCAACTTATTTTTGTTCTCATACCTGCACATGGCTTCTATGAAGATTTGCCCTGTAATGTTCCTCAGGACTAAGGTTAGGCTGATCAGACTGAGATTCCCCAGGTATTTCTTTCTTACATTTCCTGAAGATTTGTGTGAGAAGTGCCCTCTTTTAATCATCAAGAACCTCTGCCAGTTGCCATGACCTTTGAAACACGATAGACAGTGGCCTCACACTGATAACAGTCAGTATTTTCTGTACAGATAGTCACATTCCGTCTGATTCCTTGTACTTGAAAATAAACAATTTTCTGAAGTACTCTCTAATTTGTGATTTATCTGCTTTAAAGTAATGTTTTATTCTCTCCCAGACTGTGCTGCTGTATTCAGAAATGTGGGCACCTGAAGACAGGTACCTCAGCAGAAACTGATACAGAGATCATAATGAGTATCTCAGACTTTTCCATGACCTTTGTCACCAGGTCACATACACCACTGAGCAGTAGGATAGCAGTTTCATTACCCTTCTTTTTGCTGCTGAAGATCCTACAGAAACTTTCCTCATGGCTTTTCAAATGCCTCACTAGTTTCAACTCCACCTGAATTTTGGCTTTTGTACCTCCATCTCTGTGTACCTGGGGAATGTCTCTGTGCTCGTGGCAGGTAGCCCATCCTCCAATCCTGTTCATCTTACTTGTGCTGCATTCAAAATCTCTTAACAGCAACAGAGAGCACCCATCATTTGTACAACTAAGGTTTATTATTTGTCTAATTAATCTAATTTCTCATTTATATGCATTTTAAATGAGAAGGATAGAGGTTTCACTGCACAGCAGACATTTTTAACCCATCAGATAACCTCAGTCATTTTGATGCTCAGGAATGCTTTTCACGACATTCCCTCAGTATATCAGGCAGAAAAACAGCAGATACTTTTAACTATTAAATAAAGGTTTTACAGATGCAAAAAGATTTGATTGGGGCTTTTTTTGTGGGAGAAGAATTTTATTTATTTTTTTTTTAAAATCAAGAAAGTCTGGTGAAACGAAATTACAGAAAAAAAGGGTAGTTAATTGACATCAGTTACTACTGACCTGTCCCAACAAGTTCAAAGGACCTTAATACTTTCTACTAAATGAGAATTTAGCACCATTTTCACTTAGTGATCCAAATAAGTAATATGAGAGGAAAATGAAGCTTGTTTTCTTCTTTTATTGTTATTCTATTGCCATTAAAATATTCTATGTATCTCTTTAATGCAATAAAAAAGCTGCAGCACTGCATACAGAGCTTCAGTCAAGAAATGTATGATGATAACACCACAAAAGAACAACTGAAATATGAAGTACTTAGATTGATTTTTTATCCCTGATTACTTGTTAATGCTGGCACCCTTAAAATACATTCAGCCAACATGGAGAGAGACAATTAAAATAGGGGTATAACTGAGTTCTCCGAATTTCAACAAGACAGTACTTTTATTGGGAAGACTGACTGTAAAGATCTTCATAAAACCTCAGCTTCTTAAGGATATCCCATTGCACTGCACTCACCCTTGTTCATCCCAACATGTTTCCTCCTATAAGATACCTCTTCTTTAACTTTTTTTTTTCAAATAATCTCCCAAACATCCTTTATCCTCTTGTTGCATCTTCAAGCTTTAGTCTCTAACTGCCATGGTAACCTTTCATTCTGGCTCTGCTGAGCTGCTGAACCATCTTTCCCTGGCTCTCTTCCCTTCAGAATTGTCGCTTAATGTCCATTCCTCTTCTATTACAGCTTTCTTTTTTTCTAAAAATATGTGCACAATTGTTCCACCACAAATTACACTTCAATTCTCAACTTACTTGATATTCTCTTCTTCCTTTGCCTTCCCCCATGACCAAGCCCTTTATTTCTGCTTGCTGCAAGTTCCCACATTTGTCTCATCCTGGGGGTGATGCTTTCGCTCAGTTCTCCCATCTTAGACTCTTCTGATTGATTGATCCTATTGCAAAGTCTGTATATAAACACATAGATCTAATTCTATATTTACATATAAATCTATACATGAATATATAAATTAGAGACATTTTAAAAAGAGATATTTTCTTTCCTTCATTCTATTTACAGGCTAGGTATTAAATATAAAGGTTAATTAGTGGCGTTGAATCTGTAATAAAAATTATTAAATTAAGTAAAAGAAGAAATAAGACTGGTTTTTGCAAATATAAAGTACATGAATTACCATGTAACACAGAATTTACGTCCTCATATAACTGCTGACGGATTCATAGTACTGGGCAGATTTCTTAAGGTCTTATAACCCTCTTCTATTTATGTAAAATTGTTTCTGGTTCTTTTCTAATATGTCTACATCTGGAATGTGGTGTGGGGCAGTTCTACTCAATTCATTACAATAAAGACAAGAGGATAAAAGACAGAGGAGAGGGCAGTCAGAATACACGCAGCCACAAAAACATGAAAAGGTTAACTTGAACCAGGTCTCTCTTCAGACAGAAAGAAAGGAATAAAAGCATAAGAATCTAAAGAAATTAGGGAGGATAGATATTGTAAGATTATATGAATTAAACTTTGATTATGTGAACAAGTAGGCACAAATATAAATTTAGTAAGCACAACGCTCTAAGTAACTTAATTATTCAAGGAAATATTAAGGCATATATAGAAAAAATGTGGTTGGAGTAAAAGTTTCATATCAGAAAATACTTCTCATTAATTACTTAAGATCTCATGTTCATTCAAGACTGCCTACAATTATTCCTTTGTTTCTTAAAACAAACACAATAGTTTTGATTCATTGGCAAATAGAGTTTTGTTTAACATAAACTAACACTATATATATTATTCTGGGAAAAATAAAAAATTATTGCTTATGGTGTGAGAAATATTCTGTACTTCTCCAAACATCTTATTCAAATTCATATGCACAAGTTACTTAATGACATAAAAATAAAGGCAAAGATAACAGTGTGATAATATATCTTTAAATTTAGAGGCTGACCATAATGCAAGTCAAAAACTCTAACAAACTATCGATCATGGTATAGACAAATGCATAAAGCATAATTACATATTTAATGGTGATGGTGCAATTTGTTCTGAACTTTATAATCTCCTGTTTATTCTGGTCAAACTATAATGAGTAGAACTCAAATTAACAAGGGAGACACAGGGAACTTATAATGCACATGCAAACCAAGTTTTTGGACATGTTTAAGGACAAAGCTCTTTAGGGAATGTCTGTCATGATCCTTCTACTTCAGAGTATTCAGCATACTCCTCTTTTTTTCAGTGAACATAATACTTCTGTTTAGTCTGCAGATGAACCTATTCTCAAATATGTCTGTTTAGTGTGTAAAAATATAATAACTTTGCATTAGTTAAAAAAAAAATTCAAATCTAGGAGATAAACCAATGAAACTGAATTCCATCTATCATTTTCTTTCCCAACATTACTTAGAAGAATGTCTACCTATGTATCTATTTCTCCATTTAAATATTTGTAAGTAGCATTTATAAGATGAGTTATTCATTACAGATTATTTAATAGTCAGTGGGATCTGAATATAACCAAACTATTTAGTGACTTATTCAGAAATGCAATCTCATTCCTTCTTCTCCCTAAACATTTTGTTTAATGGTAAATATGTGATGGTGAGTACAGGTCAGAGTACACAAAACCAGAAAATAGGTAAACTTCTCAGCAAGAGACATGAAGCTTGTAGTTGCATGAACACAGCATCGACCAGGTGTGTAACAACTTTATGGCTTGGAAAGAAATTTTCACTGATTTGTGTAGCTAGAAGCTAAAACTGAAGTGATTGCTTGCATTTATATACAGTGATTTTGAAAATGTCATGATCGCTTAAAAATAGATTTCTGGCTAACAGTGCAGCAGTAAGAGTCAGTCTCTTTCAGCTCCTCTTGAAAGCTTTTTCTAATTTCAGTGGACACACACTGCTAAATGACTGACTTCACCAGCAACAGAGGGTACTCTTAATTCAATCTGTATATTAAAGTATGAACAAATTACTTTTTATATTCCTGCTGAGAAAAATATATGCTTTCTGGTCTGCAAACTCTCGGCAGAAAAAGAAAAAACCCTTCTATTTTTCTATTCCTTTATGTAAAAAATATTGTTATAGTTCCATTTAAATAATTTACTTCAAAAAAATTTATTTCCTGTAACGACTGGTCCATTAAAATATTATTTTTGGCACACATAAAATAATAAATTAATTTCCTTATCTTTTTACAGGAAGAATGAAATAAGAAGTCACATTTTCAAATATCACATTTCTGTTCATAGGAATACGTTCTTACCTTTACAAAATAATTTCCAGCGTTAACATTATCAGCTAGGACTCAAGAAACAGGCTGAGCTCCAGTGACTTAGCACTACAAACCAGAAATGTCCTTCACATCACCATTAGAACTGATTTTATCCAGTTCCTTCTTGCCTAGGTTTTGGATTACTTAAAGCACATTACGCTTTCTTCCAGAATGCACCTTTTGGCAGTTCTGGTAATCTATACTGAAAATTAAGTTACATAGAAGAGCCTAAAATTGTTGTCAATACAAGGCCACATAGCACGGTATGCTGCCACAGTCATATCGCACCCTCGCAACACCTTCTTTTAAAAAAATGATGTGTCAAAAAGTGGATATATAATAATATTACGATTTGTCTTTCATGAAATGAAATTATTTATTGATGTAAGCATGTAATCATGTATAATTTTGAAATTATTGTGCAATGGGTTTGTTACTATGATTAAAAATTCAGACTCAAAAATGTTTCTAGATTAGGACTATGACTTGAGGTTTGTTACCAAAAAAAGGAGTCAATAGGTTAGCCCATGCAACAGGGACATCACAAAACTAGTGGAGTTTTAAGAATCTGATGTGACTGTCTAGAAACAAACTATTTGCATTTTAGTAATCATCAGTGCAAAAAATAACAAAATCTAAACAGTCATAGAAAATAACAATGGGTTTTCTTTGTAACCTGGACCTACATTCAAAATGTTTTCAAAGTTAAATGTAAGGTTACAGCAGAATGTACAGACGTGTCCACAGAAGCCAATTTTTGAGCAATACTAGCTGTAGTTCAAATGCAATGTCAAAAAAGGTTTGTGCAATCCTCAGAGGTAGAAATTGAAGACTGGGAGTGAGAAGTTGAGTTCACCTTTATACAGCACTGACAACAGTGCTACTGACGTGCAAAATGTGGTTCTGTTGTCTAAACTTGGAAACGGGAGCAAGAAGAGGAGCAATGCTGCAGACGTAGCTCAAGTGCTAGAAAAAATCTGTTACAGAGAAATCAATACATTTGGCCTTTCTCAAGAGAGATGAATTAGTGTGTAAGTGCCTTTATGGTGGTGTGAATACTGAATGCAGGAGTATGCTTCAGATTAATGCAGAAACGTATGACAAGGGCCAACTACAAGGGAGCTGTAGAAAAAGAGAAATAATAGTCACGCAACACAAACTTTCATTTCTGTGCTTTGAAGAACATGTTTATTATTTGTATTTCATTGGTGTCTAGGAATCCTTGACATGAAACAGAATAAAAAATTTTTAATTTTTTTTCCTTATCAACTTTCAGTTATAACATGAAGCAAATGATTAAAGGTAAATGTAGGCAATTTTTAAATTATAACACCTGGCAACATATGAACAGATGTCCTACATTATGAGATAAAAATCTTGTAGATGCCTGGTTTAAAATCATGTGAACTTTGTGATTGTGCAATGCCCAGAATTTTAGTTGTCACGCTGCAGAAAAGGAAGTGAGCATGATAGTATATAGGGAAAGGGGTCAGAGTTCTTTGGATTGCTTCAAAAGAATCAGTTAAACTCAAAGAATACTGTGATTTACAGACTAGCAGTTATGTTCACTTTATTTTGCAGGGATTAATAAAAAAACCAACCAAACCCAATGATCAAAAGGTCATCCATTTTCTTCCCTTACCTTCTTACTCTTTTCCCAAATTTGACCTTGAAGCTACAGCTCTCCCTAATTGGTTGAGATTGGTGGTATGTAGGTCACATAGCACTCGTGAGGTGGTAAGAGGATGCAAGTGTCACTAAATTCAGTCATCTCCATATCTGACCTCTGACTATCAGTGTACGTTAAAAGCATAAATGTGCAGGGGAAATGAATGTTCTAGCCTTGTATGCTTGCTTTCCTTCTTTCTTTCTTTTCTTTCTTCCTTTCTTTCTTTCTTTCTTTCTTTCTTTCCAAGCCAACATTGCTCAGATGGTTTTCATAAATGATATTTTTACTGAAGAAAAATGCAAGGTCTGCAGAGTTCAAAATAGAAATTATTTCTGCAAACTCACACACAAGCACATATATATTTATAAATGTATATTTAAAAAACATCAGGAACAATTTAGTCATAAAAGATGAGAGGAAAATTCCGAACAGTCAAAAATATGACACTGTCAGGAAGTTTTATGAGAACAATTTGAGGAACTGTAGCTAGCATTGGGTCAGGAACTAAAACATGGAAGTACATGTTCTAAAAGTTGAGTCGTTTGCACCACTGTGACAACAGTCTGAAATGAGTTAGATTTAAACTGACTGCTATATAAAATGTTCTCCATAACCAGCATCACCTACTTGTGAACCCTAAAACAGAGATGAAAACTGTATTTTATCCAGTTGATTGTAGGTACTGTAAAAAAAGACCGGTCCTACTTCAGAAAAATCTAAGATCTAACATCTGCAAACTGAAAATGAATATGTGTTGTTACAGTACACAAGCAGAAAAACTGGGCAAGAGAGTCAAACCTGACTGATCCAGATTAGTGGTTCAAATGGCCTTTATAGTCACACCTGGTTTCTGGACTAACCAAGGATAATGGTGACAAATTAATTGACCTTGATTTTATTATAAAATGTTTCTGTGTTGGTCACTGCTCTGGGTGACTCTACGGTACTATTTTTATAGTGAACATTGTGCAGATACGTCAGACTTTCTTTCTGAGGTATTACTGATGTAATTTCATTAAGAGCCCTTTTATGCATGTAGTTGAGATAGATCCAAGTAGAAATAAATAACTTACAATAATTTCAAATGTAATCATGCCATAAGATGAGCTGTTTTCAACAACTTGACCATCCAATCATTTTCAATACCTTATTGTAAGATCTGGTCACTCTGAATTAGAAATATTATAGGCTTGACTTTTTCCTTTTGTTATGCTTTACTATGGCTATTTTCGTATTTCTGAATCTCCACCACTGAAGATCTTTTTCAAATAAAGCAACTTAATTTTATATGACAGAAATGAATAATGTTTCTCAGATAGGCTATAATGAAACACTAGATCTGATATGAAACATGACCTCAGCTGAGGGCTCTGTCTGGTGTTATAAAATACCTGTCTGACATTTTTAGAGTATTAGTCTCTTCTGCCTCCATATTTCTATAAGAACTATTCAGTACCGTTTTCATTATGATGTTCTCTACTTTAAAGTTAGCTTAATCATAAAGGTTTGGGCTAGAGAAACACCTTTGTAGAGTAAGCCTGACCTCAGCCTCAGTCTAGGACAGTGGAAGATGGCCTTCAAATGCCAAGTTAAATGGTTATATCTGGTTCTGTTTGATTTTTTGAAAAGATTATGAAAATTTAACTAGAACAAAAGCAGGAGTCCAATATAATATTCACTATCACAAAATGTCAACCTAATGAAAGATACAGATCTCAGTCAAGATTTTTATTATGACAGAATGATTATTCATCACCATTAAACAGCATAATCAGATCGAACACCTTGTTTACCAGTGATTTCTGTAAAACTACGCCTTTACATTTGTTCTTCAGTTTACCTTCAAAGAATTTCATAAGCCTCCTTAGGGCTGCAATGAGAGCTCAAGCTGAATTATTTCTCCATACTCATCTCTGAACAATGCTTGAGGTCTCCCAAGATTTGCTATTCTCTAACATGAAGGTGAATTAAAAGTGGATGTATTGGGTAAGAATGAAGCTCTTGTAAACTCTTCCTGGTACCAGTGCCAGGTGGTTTTACTATAATGACATATAGCAGGCCTACTGGAAGCCATTTAGTTCTTTGCAAAAACCAGCTGAGAATTAACTGTCCCTCAGTGTCCCAAAGGGAACCTGTTTCCTGCCCTGGGCGATGCTGCTAACAGCCTTAATGGCGTTCTGACTACATCAACAGCAATTTGTATATGTCAACATTTGGCTAGGGCAGATGTTCTCTTCTCACTTGTAAATATTACAGTATGACCACATGGGGTGAAGGAAATGCATTATTTCCACTTCTCAATTGCTAACCACTCAGACAAGGAAAAAAAAAAAAAACTAGTGGAAATAATAACAAGCATGATATTGACATTGAAAATTGTGATTCGGTAGCTCCCAAATCATCATGAGTCGATAGGCAAGAACTGCACAAGGGAACAGTAGAAGAGAAAGAAAAGTGAAAAGCGAATTCACTGGTTGAAATGTAAAAAAAAAAAAGCATGCATTAATTTAGAAATGCTGTCATCATCCCATTTATGGTTCAGACACAGCTCCTGAAACTGCAAAAGCTTCATACAGAGACAACTCAATTTAGGAGGTGTTTTTCAATGAAGAGGACAGAGTCCTTTAAGCACCGTCTTGTTACTAAGAAAAAAAGTATTCCTCAGGTAACACCACGTAAATGTGAATGTAAAATCACTGCTACTGGGAGAATGCGAAGATCAACAGGTTTTAAGGTTCCTTTGAATAATAAGAAATATTCCTGACACAACCCGGTTCAAAGACAGACTGGAATATAAACAGCTGGAAAGATATCACTTAACTCATGCCAAAAACCTAGCTTCATAGCTGAAAATAAGTCTGGATAGCTTTAATTCTCAGCTAGCAAATCCAAGATCAGAGGTGTCTGAAAGGGAAGTTAGAAATAAAACTGCAAAACATAAAGACTGAGGGAGAGCCTGGGAAGTTCAGAGGCCAGAGTTGTCATGGAGGAGAAGAAAGGGATAACGAGATCTTATAAACATGGGGATACAGAGGGAGAATGGATTTCAGAAAAATAATTCAAAAAAACCGAATAATAGATTTTATGTTTTGTTTTTAGTATCTGACTGTTTTAATGAGCTACAGAGTGAAAAGCAGTTTCAAATAGCTGAAATTATCCTGTGATATTATGCCATACATGTGTATTGTTAGAGGCAGTGCAGTTCTAATCAGTGAACTCTATGCAGCTGAGATATGCTGGAATGTGCAGGCAGTGCCTATGGAGAATCACAGCCTAGCTAGCCTTCTCTCCTGCACTAAGTATTGCTATCTTTAATGACATGTAGAACTATGAGCAATGGAGCACTTTAGGGAGTATTTGCAGTTGTAAAAAAGGCATGAAAAAATAAAAATAGGGTGTTTTTTTGTTATTTTTAAAACAGTTTGTAGCTTTCTTTTAAGTATGTTTGTATTTTCAATACTAAAATTAACATGGGTTAATGCATGCATTGTTTTATGCAATAAATATAAGATTTCTTCAAAAATGACTACAAAGTTTTCATTTAAAACTTTCATAATCTAACTTATTTGGACAAATTAGCAAAATTTTTTCAAATCAACACCTTTCTTCTTTAATCTAATCTAGTAATTTTCTCATATTTTTCATATGTATCTGAAGTAATTGATTTTTGTTCTCCATATTCATTAGCATGAGAGGTTTTGAGATTTGTCTCATTATTTTTGTAGAATAGAATGTGAATTATCTCATTTTCCAAAAGAGAATAAATCTGTAAATAGAATTTTCATTGTTACTTACCCTGTGGGTATGTAATAGTAACTATCAAGCATTGCAAAACACTTATATGTAACGAAATGTAGGGAAAAATATTTCTGAGGCACTCACTGATAACATTAGGTAATTACATATGCAATTAAACAAAGAGCTGTAAAATAAACTTCCTGAACCTGCAGGCCAGAAAAAAAAAATAAGATCTGAAGTTGGCAATTTAGCTAATAATTCAAATAGTAAGGTTGGATAAGGGAGGAATTAGTAATGGTTGCACACCCCCCATTCCTGTGCTATTATCACAGCTGGGTGTTCCAGTTAGTGAATGATGTGACATCTACATAAAAGCAGCCTTGTAGTTTTTTACCACTGGGTACTAAAGGAAAGAGCTCAGTGAAGGTACATCTCATCTGGCCCCTGACTCCCTGCAGGTAATTTGCTTTTGCCCTCTGACAGAGTTAAATCCTTTAATAATACAGGCAAACATTGGTGAACACCTCAAGTAGTGCAAAGACGGGAAGAATTACTCTACATTTAAAAGCCACTCTGACACTAATGGCCAATTTAACAGTGCAGAAGGAGACGCCCTTCCTCCTAATCATGCCTGAGATACTTGGCTTCATTGTTTTATTCATGCACTTGCCTAGAGATTTCCATTCTGAGTTATTTGACTGGTTTTGTGTACAACGCCGGCCCAGTTAGCTTTGGAACAGAAAAAGCCCCAACTTTTCAAGAGCTCCTGAGGCAGGATCTTATTTCTGCTGAAACCAATAACAGAATGCTGTTGGCTTCAATGTAGTCAGAAGTCCACCTTAGTTTTGTGTACAGGCGTTTGTTTGTATTCAAATCTCAAAGATAAAGGAACTCCTATTTTTTAGTCAAAGAATTACAGGATTTTTCACAAAAATAAACTTTTGGGAATTCTGCCTAGAGCAAATTGGTGATAAGAAACTAATTCAAAAGGTTTAAAGTCTCCTAAGAGCTGACACCCATCACAACATAATTTCTGACACAGGCTCATGATTCATTCTTTCCTCTTCACGATGCTCTTTTAGACAATGCTGTGCAGCACAAAACTGCTGTGCCTCAGTTTCTAAGTGCTATCTGCTGCTTCTAATGCTACACCACAGTACTTTTCGGCAGTGGTTCTTCAACTGTTTTGTTCCTAAGGTGGCTGTTCCAGAGGGTATGGTATAATTTTCAATCTGTTTTCAGAGAATGAGTTTATAACTGTGTGTGTATCTACATAGTTACAGTGTCCATGTGTCATGCAATTCAAAGAGCACTAGAGATTTTCCATGCTGACAGCTTAAAACTGAGACCTATGTAGCTGTTGAATGTTACATCCCACTATTATAGTTATGTACTGAATCTGATTCCTGGAAGTGGAATAAGACTATTGACTGGAAGCGTAAAATATATTAAAAATAAAGAAAGAAAAACAGACGATAGAAAATACAAAAGTGTGAAATCTAGATGCAAAAGGTGTGTATGGTACTTATTTTCAACATTAGTGCCACCTTCTCCATTTCTTCTAAAGAGGAAGGAATTAATTTTTATTTCTTTCTCAAAAAATGAACAAAAGTACGGAATAAAATTATAGGTATAGTAACTGTTTCTTGGCAATGTGTTTCCAAATCATGTAGAGATCTGTACATGCCTTTCTTGTCACTGTCTTGAATTTACATGTTTTGGGCAGATGAAACATGAAAAATCTCATCTCTTTTAAAATAATTGAACAAGCACTGAAAATAATGTCATGGTTTCAAATAACAGAGTTCTTCAGATGCCAGGGGGGAAATCCTGAGCTGGTACTGTTTGTTTCCTATTGTCAAGTAGAAGGTAGCTCTCTGGTGAAATGTAATGACAGAAAATTTTGGTATTCAAGCCACCTTATAAAACTCCTATACAGTGTAGAAGCTGAACCATTCGCTACATAAGCAAGTGTTAGTCAAAAGGACTATTTTCTTCTGGGGGGTGGGTGGGAGGAGACTTTCCGCTAGGTGGCACTAATGAAATATGTGAAGATTCACAATTCGGCAGTTTCGGTATTCAGATTTTGTTTTAAGAATTCTTTTTTAAAAAGAACATTTTTTTCCCCCCATAGAGGTATGTTTGTTTCAGATGTCACAGATAAAAAGATACATACATCTATTCAGAGGTTACCTTGAAATATGCAGCTATGTATACGGAAAAATAATCTAGAAGATAAAAAGAATAATGGGACTTCTATTAAATTGTGAATGCAAGGTTTATTTAGTTGCATCCTATTTATTACTTATTTAAGGCTTGTTGACTTCCACTTGAAATGAAAAACCAGTCTTACCAGTTACCGGCACTAAATAAATGCTTTAAAGATTATCTTTGGTGACCTTACAACACCAACGGTCAGAGAAGGACAGAATTAAGGGGTGAAATCCCCTGTGTTGTAGATGAGGTGCTTCTGTTCCACAAGTGAATACAAGCCTTCTGAGACTTGTTTTGTTGATAAATCTCAATCCAGTATCTCAAAGATGCCATTGTGGACCCTCATTCAAGACAAATCAATTAACGAAACATTTGTGATCTTCTCTGCCCTTTGGATAAAAAATATATGGTGACTCCTGAAAAGCTCACTGTATCTTTGGCTTACAGGTGGTTTACTTTGCTTCATTAAAGCAATAACAAGCTGTTGTATATCATAGGGTTAGGCTTCAATAATACAACTCTAACCCTCATGAATTACTGGGTGTCAGTACTCTGTAGTATGATATTGCTCAGAAAAAAATTATTTCCGTTTGTAACTGCTCCGTGATTTTAGATTGAATAGAATGACAGGAAGCATAGTTAGATATTCAAAATAATACAAACTGAGAAATAAATTTTCAGTTTCTTTTCAGTGAAAAGAAATCTTGTGTTTGTGAATACTGGTCACCTGCTGGACCTGTTCTAATGGATGTTCATTGGTGTATCCAAGAATCACTTAATTACTTTTTTCAAAATTCAGAAAAGTTGCTGTGGCTTATTTGGAGATATCTCACACTTTACTGAAGTCTCCAGGGCTTGCAGACATTCCTGACTCTTTGTGAATGAGGCTTTTTTTATTTTCCCTTCATTTGTTTAGCTCTTTACCTAATTGATTTTCTGTGCTAATACACTAAAGGTCTGAAGAAGGCAGAGCCTCAGGTGTGACAGATGAAATAAGGTGCTTTTAGTCATTGCTTTTATCTTCCATGTCTAATGTGTTGGTTACAGCTGTGCAGTTTAACAGCAAAATCAATACATCATTTGCTGCTGGTACCTGAAAGAATTTGGAATCCTGTTGGTATTTTAACTATTAGGTTTCCTCTGAAAGGCTTTCCTTCCCCTGCCCCCCGCAACCTTGTCCCTCCCAAAATCAAATGTTGCAGGAACACAAGATCCCTTTCTGTCTTTTGGCATTTGTGGTTCAAGTGTGCATGTAAATGTATTGACCATTTAACCTTCTGCCCATCACCTTCTTGGAAATTGCATCTCATAGTTGAGTTATTAAATATGCATTTACCTCTAATATAAATGCTATTCAGGGCAAACTTACTGTTAGTGTTTTGAGAATACAGCTAATGAACATGAAAAACATGAAGGACAAATAGGGAAATCATTTGCATGACAATTTATAGTTTGTATGCAGTCCTCATTTGCTTATGTAGCCACAGACTAAGTACCACTTAACTATTTTGTCCTTGTTTTCTAAATAAACATATTTTGATCTCAAAAGATGACAGAAAATGCCGAGAAATGTCAAAGAAGAGGCAAAGTAATGGCTCTTAAATAACCTGTTGAGCCATGTCAGTTTAATTCTTTGTCAATATTGTAATACTTGCTCTTCATCTGACTGTGTTTCAATTTGGATACACTTAGTTCTTGCCACGCTGATGTAGTGTTATTTATGTCTTGTTTTCCTCTGACTGCTGTTATTTTTGCGATCTTTCACACTGCTATAGTCATTGCCATTTCCTAAGAAAACCCTCAAACACAAAACGTGCCCTCTAAATAGCATGATTTCCTTATTATTGATTTATTTCCTAGTTTGCTGTAAGCGTTCTTAATGTTACACACTGAGAGATCAGTGACAAACAAGTAACATGTGCCCAGATAGGTTGTGCAGAACAGTACAACCCTACAAAGAGCTCAGTCATTCACGTGAAATACTGTGAACTTCTACCTGATGTGAATTTTCACCCTGCCTGCTTTGGTCACACCCTACACCATAACTAATCATACTATGATGAACTGGTTCTGTGACTGAATTTTGAGAATATTTTAAGAACGTAACTGAATGAAGTAATCATCTGAGTTGTACTCATCAACTCAATATTAAAAGACAATTAAATACTATTATGATTATAACGAAAATTGACCAAATTGTTACAGATAATAAAGCTGCTGACCGAATGTTCATCTGAGCAATGAAAAGGATGAAGCCATTTTCAGGTTCGGGATAACATGAATTTTCTCTGCTTTTTCTCTCTACGTGTGTTTTCTAGACATACTCTGAACTGGCACAATCAAGTATTAAAAGTAACTGTTCAAATGGTACTTCCAGCATAGTTGAGTTCAGCAAAATTAGTTTTATTATTGTTCAGATATCCTCACCAAGATCCTCAGCAAGATCCAGCTGTACATGAAGATGACACGGTTGTATTGAAGAGATCTTTCAAGAGACTTCTAAGATCTTTTAAAAGACTGGTGTTGGTGGGTATGTGTTCAATTTAGGAGCCTGAAGTTTCATAGTAAATCAGATTCTTAGAACTCTATTAGTGATAAAGCATTACTTAAATAACATAATTCCCACCCTCCTTGATTTCTGACTGTTACTAATTATAAATGATATTTACACCCATTTTCACCAAAGCAAGACTTTGTCTTCAGTATAGCTAAGGGATGTTCTGATAGATTTCTAAGGCCAAAAGGTTTTTCATGATCAAGTCAACTGTCCATACAAGACAATATCATTTTACCAGCTTGTTCCTGAAACAAGTTCCTGACTTCTTGCTGTCAGAACATAACTCTCAGAAAGGTATTGTGTCTCAGTAAAATGATTAGCACATCGGACAGTCACGACCTTCAGAAATCATGCTGAATCTTAATTGCCCTCAGGTATTCAAAGGTGAATGTGGAAGATATTGGCTTCCAGTCAATAGATTTTATTATGCCTTTGTTTGCTACATTAAATAACACCCATATATAATTTCTATGCCTCCTGGAAATATTAATGGATAGTGATTAGCCCATTTTCTCTTCTGGATGAAAAATATACTTCAGATTACAAAATAATTTTATATAGACTTAGAGTCCTATTCAAACTATGAAACTTATGTCCTATATTTCAGGCTTTGTTACCGACTGACTCCTCCCCCCTGATATATGGATGTTCAGGATACTTTTGCACCAAGATAGCTTTTCCCTCTTGGAGTGCATTATTGCACTATTAGTGACCCTTTACTGCCTGAGAGGAGGAAAATTGCTGACAATGATGGTAGACAGCAGATGTTTGGTACCTTGAAGCCACACACAAAAGGAAAAAAAAAAAAAAATCTTTGATGTCAGAGACTGGCTTTAGATTATACAGGAACTAATCTTATAAGTAGGGGGATACATAGCAAATAGGATGCACCTTTTGAAATTCCCATACTAGAAAGTGATACGTTTATGTATTTCTTCAAAAAATGCAAGCTTGTTATTCATAGATATAGAAGGCTCTACTACAAAGTTAAGCCTCAGGTACTCACATTGCAATTGTCTTTTCATCTGATACATGCCAAAATAATATTTTTTAAATGTTAATATGAAGAACTCAATAGTGTATTTAAACCTGCAAAACATCTCTGTTCAGTTTGCCATTGTCAAGGTGCAATAGAGGCCAAGGCCTTTTGGGGGTCACCAGGCAGGGACTGTCACACTGCCACAGCAAGTCCCGGGTGTTGCTAGTGGAGCACAGCGTTTGCCCTATAAGCAAATCCAGCACAAGCCTATTGTGTCCCACTGCACATCTTGCAGAGGCTCCTGCCTTCCAGCTTTGAATGCCAGAATTCAGACTCTGCTGGTACTCAGCCCTGGTTTGTAAACACAAAATATATGAAAGTGTGGTTTGCCATGGTTTTTCACAGGTGTCTTTACTGGTTTACTACAGTTGTTTAGAGGAAAGAATTAAGTCAGATGTTTTTTGACTGTAAATATTTAACAAAAAAAAAATTATATTTTGAAGAAAACAATATTAACAAATAAGAAAAAAAATGTCCTGTGTATGAACGTGTCTCTTTTTCACCCGTCCTGCTATAAGAGAAAGGAATATTTTTGGTGATTATCTCAGTCACCATCAATGAAAAGAAGTGAAGAAGGATGCAGTCACCACAGCCATGGATAAAATAGAAGGGATCATTGGGGTTTGATTCAGAGAAAGTGGTATTCATGTCCTTTTTGTTTGCTTACTTAGACAAGATTATTATTCTGTGCATTCCTTGGTTTCAAGCCAGGTTTGAGGTAATATATTGTTTGGTTTGTTTTGAAATAACTTTTTTTAAAGGAATAAATTGGAGAAACATGGTAATTTACATGTCAATATACACCCTTCCCTACATACTTCACTTCTGAGTTCCCCAGTCAATCTGCTTCAGAGAGTAAAAACTTATTGCCCCTTAAAACGCTGGGAGCATCCTCTGGAATGAAAGTCTTAGGAGTCTGTGATATTATGCTTCAAGAAGAAGGCTTCAAAACAGCAACCCTCTTTTTTTTAATGCAGATGAAACCCAGAAACATTTTGCTGCAAACTTGTTTCATGGTCATACATTTTGTAACTGTTATTTAAATTTATTTGGGTTTTGCAATCAGATATTTTATTTTTATCTAATAAATATCTCTTGGACCAGGAAAGCCATTGCAACCAGCTGGAGTTACGTGGCTCCTTCTGCCAAGGCTGGCAGAATTCCCTAACATATCATACGATTTAGCTACTCTGGGTCAGATGCTTCTTTTTGCTGCAAAATATGGAGGCGGTGTGAAGGGGTAGGGGAAAAGACAAGTACAGAACTCAGTTTCTCAAATGAGAAAGAAGGGTTGGTCTTTTGGAAAACACTTCTGCCTGATCCAGAAAGGTCCATCAGGCACACACGGAGTAAGAGGTGGTTAATCCTCAGAGCTGATATGGAAAACGGTTGGTAGATTCAGGATTTATTCAGGCAGTAGCTACTCTATAAAACATATTTTATTACAGCTCCGTGGAACACTGTTGTGCCCTTTGCAAGTTCTTTTCTTTTTCAGGTTTGTTCTTGCTTTTCAGTCAATGATACATATCCAAGATGTGTTAACAGTGATAAAAGCCAAGACTAGAATTCTCTTTTTTTTTCTGAGCAAGCTCAGAAGTACACACTGAGTGTCTGATTGCTTCCCTTCTGTGACATGAATAATGCATCCCAGTTTTGCTATGGCCCAAATACAGATGAAATGGTGGAAAGCAGAACAAAGAGATACAGTGGTTTAGAACAAACTGTAGTTTTTTGGGTGCTATTCTGGGAGATGGAAGTCTAAATTGTTGTCTTTGGTTTTAAAGTGGTGCAGGAAAAAGTGATGAGAGGAGCTCAGCTATTGCTATTGTCAATGTGGCTTGAAATAATTTTTACCTTTTTATCACACCTGGCCTTTACTTTGTCTTAAGCACTTTTTTCCTTTGGCTGTAATGACATTACAAGGCTCAAGGGAAAATAATGAAAAAAAAACCCCACCATTTCAGTATACAGAGTTCCAACATGAAATCAAGGTGGAATATTCTGCGTATCCTTTTGGAGCCAAAATCAGAAATCTTCTCCAGCTAGACATATCTTCTTTCCTGGTTCCTGAATAATATTTCCACAGATGTGCAATGAATATCTTTTCCACAATTTTACCACAGAAATGAAAAAAAAGTTCTTTTATGCTGATATGTCAAAAATGTGATCTTAATTCTTGAAGATCCTTTTTCATATATTCAGTAATTCAAAATTATTTTAACCTATCTGTGTTTACTTCTTCCTTTTACTTTTCTGAAAGCATAGGTAATGGTCCTTCACTCACTTTCAACATTTTCAATTCCAAACATGTATGTTCTAATAAAATAAAGAAGAGCTTCTGGCTGGAAGACTTTTACTCCAGCGATATCTCCCAGTGATCTAATTTGTCTTTCGTTGAAAACAAATGCTCCATTCCAGAATTCATAGAGACAGTGGCTTCCATACCCTCCTCTGCAACTCATAGGAATCAGAGGAGACAAAAAAAGAATAAATAAACAAAAAGGTGAACGTGTACACATTTTTTGATGAACGGATGTCCAAAGCTTAGTAACTTCTTTAAAACTTGAGTGTCTGGCAGTGTTCATCTAAATTAAATTCAAGAACAAATTGCATGGAAATTTTGCTCAAAACATGGTTTCTACTGCTATTCCTTGTTTGTTTGGTTTTTTTTTCATGAAAAACTCTCCCACCTGTGTGTGCTTTTCTTACTTGTCTGAACTTTGTAGAACAAGAATTCACATCCTTGTGCTCCAGGTCCAATGTCAATCTTAAGCAAAGGGTTGCCTGTTTAACCCAGATCAAAGCTAAGATTTGCTGCACGTCTTTTAGACTACGTATGTGGTTTTGACAGTGATTTTGTTTCTATGGCTGAGCAAATGACAGAATAATGTTTTTACTTTCTTTCTCCGTCTTTTTCCAGGTTGAGATTTCATAAGAATATTTTGTTCAGTCATGTCCCTGATATCTCTATGTCTTGCTTGTTTGCACTGTGTGTGAACATTCAGGTGCTCAATCTTCATTAGTGCAAATAATCAGGAAAAGGACATGTTAATCTCTAGTTTGTCGAAAATAATTTTAATATTATCTATTTAGCTGTAACACTCAGTTCATGCAGCTTTGGCTAATTAGAGGTGTTGACAGAGGCTAAAAAAAACATAGTAGAAGCCTAGCAATGTAGCTCTGCAAACTGAAAACAGTGACAATTCATTGAGAAAGTTTTTTGCATACTTCTGTGTTTCTAAAAAAAAAGTGTTTTAAAAACGTTTATGCCATTTTTTGATGTTGAAATGCTTGTTTTCTTTATGAATAAAAATATTACATGAGTGGAACTGTCTTCAAAAGAGAAATTTCTATTTGAATTGTTAAGTTTTTCTTCTTGGACGACAGTATTGTTTTCTTCTCCAGTCTTATACCATGTGTGTATCTAATGAGATCAGATAATAAAAAGAAAAAAAAAAAGAAAATAATAAAATGGGGGGAGGAGTGAAGAAGAAATGAATTAATGTTCCTCAACAAAAAGAAACTCTGTGGGTTTCCCTCAGTAGAATGGTTAATAGAACCGTACAGCAAAATTCAGTTCCTTATGGCCAAGTCTCTCCTAGGTAGCTGATGGATGTCCTGCATTTGTTCTCCAGTAATAAAATCCAAAGCCTCTAAAGTAGGTCTTTCAAAACACTGCGTACCTGCAGTATGTCAGAAACTTAAAAAATATTCCCTTTTTGAAGTAAAATAATAAGCATTGATTTCAGTCAGGCCAAGTTCTTACTCTTCTTTTTAATAACATCTTCATGCTTGTTTATGTGAAAATTTCCATCAACAGAGAACTAAATTTCAGTTCTATATTTCCCATTAGGTTTGAAACAGGGTGCAGGGTAAGGTTTGTCATGATATATTAGGGTTCTTTGACTTTTATAATAATACATTATGAATTAAATAGTTCTAGTAGATGTGAGAGCAGAGAATAATTGTATATGTGCAGCAATACTTCATAGTGATTTTTCATTAATAAATTTGTTTACTGCTTTGATAAATCAATATTAAGCCTATATCTGAGAGAACAAAAGAAAACATGATAAACTAAATTGATATCTACAAGTATGAAATTAACATGAAGTTCAAAGTTTATCAAGAAGTGATAACTTGGTTGAATGAACTGAAAATGGAACACTTATCAGACACACTTATTTTCCATTTTATAGTTAAAATTTGTGATTATTAATGCTTTTTTACAGTTCTACACATGTTCTAAACTCAGAAATCAATAGACAATAAATTGATTGTTTTAATTTTAGATAGTAGTTATGAAGCTTTAGGAAAAATATAAAGTATGGTCTAGCATTCACAATCAAGTAAGAGAAAGAAATTTTTATGTGACAGCAACCTCCTCAAGAACATGTTTATATTTGTATTGTCATTCACAAGAACACAGAACTAATGTATGAGAACATGATGTAATTGAAATTAATTTAAACGATTGGAGACATCACTGTATTTTATCTTTATCTAAAATTTCATTCTTTAACGTTTCATTCTACTTCAACATATTTCTCAGTTCAATAATTCTAAGGATATCTATAATCTCAGTATGTTGTTTCTCGTGATTCTGTGTTTCTCAGTAAATTCCATGATTTCCAATATTCCACCGAAACTTTTCCCAAGCATCATTTCCACAATATTTATTCTATAAATTTTCAAGGATTAATTGAAATTTATAAATTATATTTAGGACATGTTCCTTTCCAGACATAATTTATGTCTTCTACAAGTTGATTTTAAAAACTTATATTTTTCTCTTTTTCCTCCTCCAAACTTTTTTTTTTTACTGTTAAACTTAAGAATTCATACTTACAAAGTCAAAATATGCTTCCGTCTGAACATCTGCACTTTTCTTATTAACACTTATGCTTTAATATGCCTCACCAGTTTTTATTCATTCTTTTTTTCTTCTGTATCCTTCTATGCAGGTTTTCCCAAGCGTCTTCTTTCCTCAATCATGAACCTTATTCTATCTCTCTTTTTTATTATTTTTCATTATCCTTTTTTTCCTTTCTAATTTCTTTCCTGCCCTGCTGCACTCACTTAATAATTTACATTTTCTCCTATATTATTCTCCTCTGAATCAGTCTATGCATTTCTTTTATTTATTGTAAGCAACCAGGGAACTCTCACAGCCGAATTTATACCAATCATTCATCAGGCTGAAGGACAAAGGCATGGAGAAATTTTTGTTTTCCTAGTTGGGATATTCCCCCCAAACAGATTGCATATTAGAGAAGGGGGAGGGGTGTGAAAAATTCTGACTGTTGACTGTTGCAAAACAAGCAAGTGGGAGGAAATGCTTTGTAAAGAGAATCAGATTACTTTTCAATATTAGAGAAAATATTACCAAGAGAACTTGTATGTAGATTTCATTGTTAAGTTAAGGCAAGACCAAAGGATTGATCAAATCTAGTACAGACACCAGGCCAAGAATGCTGTGGATATTATTACAGAATTTCAGAATTATGGTACAATTGAATCATAGAACCATAGAACCATAGAATTAGAGAAGTTGGAAGGAACCTTGGAGACCACCCAGTTCCAGCCCCCTGCCATGGGCAGGGACATCTCCCATTTGACCAGGCTGCTCAGGACCCTATCCAACCTGGCCTTGAACGCTTCCAAGAGGAGCCGACTTCTCTGAGCAACCTGTTCCCATATCTCAATACCCTCATTGTGAAGAATGTCTTCCTAATGTACAATCTAAATCTTCCACTTTCCACTTTAAAGGCTTTCCCCTTCATCCTATCACTACTTACCCTTGTAAAAAAGTCCCTCCCCAGCTTTCATGTAGCCCCTTCAGGTACTTGAATGTTGCTATGTGGTTTCCCCGGAACCTTCTCTTCTCCAGGCTGAACAACCCCAACTGTCTCAACCTGTCCTCATATCTGAGACACTCCAGCCCTTTGATCATCTTTATAGTCCTCTTCTGGACCCCTTCCAACAGTTTCATATCCTTCTTATGTTGGGGATTCCAGAACTGGACGCAATACTGCAGGCTGGGTCTCACAAGAGCAGAATCATCTCCCTCACTCTGCTGGCCACATGTTTTTGATCCAGGCCAGGACAGGGTTGGCCTTCTGGGCTGCAAGCACACGTGGCTGGCTCCTGTCAACCTTCTCATCAATCAGCACCCCTGAGTCCTTCTCTGCAGGGCTGCTCTCAATCTCTGCAACCAACCCCTTGGTCAAAACAGGATTAACTGTCCTGGATTTTGTCCAGTAAGATTTTGAACATCTCCAAGTTGTTTCCACAACTTTTTCAGAAATCTGTCCCAAAGTATGAGCAACCTTATAAGGAGGTATCAGAGGTTTTGGACTTATATTTGCATGGAAATTCCCGTGTTCCAATTTGTCATTTCTCTCTTGTCCTGTAAGTGGACACTAATAAGAAAAGCCTGTCTCCATCTTCTCTACTCCTCTCCATCAGGTGTTTCACAAGATCATGGAATGGTGGGAGATGCAAGGGACCTTTGGAGATGATTTAGTACAGCCCTCTCCTGCTAAAATAGGTTCGCCAGATCAGGTTGCACAAGCAACCGTGTCCAGGCAGGTTTTGAATACTTCCACAGAACGTGACTCTACAACCTCTGTGGGCAGTCTTTTCCAGTGCTCTGTCACCCTCACAATAAAGAAGTGTTTTCTCATGTTGAAGTGAAACCTCCTGTGTTCCAGTTTGTGCTCATTGCCCTTGTCCTGTCACTTGACACCACTGAAAACCATCTGGCCACATCCTCTTGGCACCTGCCCTTTAGATATTTATATGCATTGATAAGATTTATACACATTGATCAGATTCCCTTCAGCCTTCTGTGGGCTGAACAGTCCCAGCTCTCTCTATATATGTCAGATACACTAGTTCCTTGCTTATCTTTATGACTCTTCACTGAACTTACTCCATTTTGTCAATGTTCTTCTAGTACTGGGGGTCTAAGACTTAGATCCAGCACTCCAGATGTGTCTAACTAGGACTGAAGAGAAAGGAAAAATCACATCCCTTGTCCTGCTGGTGGTGGTCTTCCTAGTGCAGGCAAGGATTTTCTTGGGCTTTCTTGCTTTGAAGGGTTTTTGCTGGCTCATGGCTAGCTTGTCGTCTAACAGCCCTCAACACGTGTTGGTGCATGGGATTGTACCTCCCAGTTGAAGAGCGTTGCTTTTCATCTTGTTAAAGTTCATGAGATTCTTCTTCACTTTTTTCTCCAGCCTGTTGAGGTCTCTGAGTGCAAACATCTGGCATATCAACCACTCAGTTTTGTGTCATCTGCAAACTTACTGTGGGTGCACTCTGTTGACGACCTAGGTCAGTAGTGAATATATTAAACAGCTGGGGTCTCAGTATCAGCCCCTGGGGCATACTAGTAGTCACTGGCCCCAGCTGGACTTTGTGCTGTTGGTCTCAACCATTTAAGCCTGACGGAACAGATGGTTTTCAGTTTATCTCATTGTCTTTTTATCCATCCTATACTTTATCAGCTTATATCCACAAGGATGTTATAAGAGAAAGCCAAAAGTCAAGATCAACCGTATTCATTGTTCTTCCCTCATCTACCAAGGAGTCTTATCAGTTTGGTCAATCATGAGTTCCCCTTCATAAATCCACACTGACTATTCCCAAAGACTTTCCTGTACTTCATATGTTTGGAAATTATCTTCAAGATTATTAGTTGCTCTATCACTATCTCAGAGGTCAAAGTGAAGCTGATCAATGTGTGGTTTTCTGGATCTTCCTTTTTGCCCTTCTTGAAGAAGGGAGTGAAAATTACT
This sequence comes from Geococcyx californianus, assembly GCA_013389885.1. Classification (NCBI taxonomy): domain Eukaryota; kingdom Metazoa; phylum Chordata; class Aves; order Cuculiformes; family Neomorphidae; genus Geococcyx; species Geococcyx californianus. Next base: position 40,889 of record VWPV01014729.1, on the reverse strand, counting down.
GTCATTCAAGGTCAGGAATCTCCCCAAGAACATTTCAAGAATAATCATTAGTGTACTCACAAGAACACTTTTCAGCTACCTCAGTATTTGTGGTTGCATCCTATCAAGTCCCATGACATAAGTAGGTCCAGTTTCTTTAAATGTGCTCTAACCTGAGACTCCTACATCAATGCTAAGTCTTGCTCCAGACTTTCCCACTGGTCTGAGGGACCTGAGATTCCTGAAAACAAACCTTACCAGTAAAGACTGAAGTGAAGAAAACATTGAGAACCTCAGGCTTTTCCATGTTATTTTTACACCACTTTCCATGCTCCAATCTGTAGCAGGCTCACATTTCCTCTAGTCTTCTTTGTTGCTAGTGTAATTCTAGCAGTCCATCTTCTTTGTCTTTCACATCTTTTGCCAGTTTCATCTCAGGGGTGGTCTTGGCTTTCCTAATCCTATCCCTGCCCGATTAGACAACACCTCTTTATTCCTTCTGGGTAACTTTTCCCTCCTTCCATCTCTTCTGCACTTCCTTTTCACACAGGAGATACTTGTTTGTCCATACTGGTCGCCTGCTGGCTTTGCGTGACTTACTGTATATTGGGATGGGCTGTTCTTGAGCTTGGAGGAGGTGAGCTAGCTGGAGGTCCAGCTCTCCTTGGACATCTCCTCTCTCCAGGATTGTCTCTAATAGGATCCCCGATGATGCCAAAGACTGCTCTTGTGAAGTCCAGGGTTGTGATCCCTCCTATCAGGATTATGAATTCCACAGTCTCGTGGTCCCTAACTTTCACCCCCACTAACCAGTCTTTCCTGGTTTCTAAGTATGAAGTACGGCAGAGCATGTCCCCTCACTGAACTCTGACTCACCTGTGTGAGGAAGTTGTCATCTGTGTGCTCCAGAAACATTGTGGATTGCTGCTGTGTTGTCATCCCAACAGATATTGGAGTAGTTGGATTTCCCCATGAGAACCAAAGCCTGTGAATACTCAGACTTAGTTGCAAAGGCATAGGAAAAGTCTTCTGTCAGAATATAACAGCAACAAAAACCCCAACAAACCTAAACTTTCTTCTGAATGCATCTATCTCCCATGCAACTTTAATAGATTGTACTGAATGTCAATATCTCATCAAACGGTAATTATACCTGTAATAAGAATATTATTGTCATTGAATAACTGGATTTTCTTCCTACTCAGATTTATTCTTCAATGTGAAGATTGCATTAGGGGGCTCTTGAGGACTTCTTTTCTTTGTGGTCTGTTGGAGGAGATGACTTTCTGGAGGAGATGATCTGCTTTCAACAATTTCCAGAATCAATAAATGACATTTTTCAAAATGTATTCTGGAAATTAATTGTAGAGAAAGATTATTGTATCTTCAGAAAATAAGTATGTGGGTGGTGTAATGTGGGAGATACATTAGTTACTATACATAGAGATGAAGTATGCACAAAAAGAATAAAAGGAGGGAATGTGATCAATGCTGCTACCCATGCTATTCTGGATTTTGGATGGATTGTAATTTGTTTGACCTCCATACTTTAAATGATACAGTCTGGAGAATTCTGGAAGGCATAATGTACTATTATTAGCATGGTAAACTAAGAATTACACTCCCCCAAATACCATCATTATGAATTACACTCTATTCTGTACTATTCTGTACTCTCAGCTATACCAAGACACTCACCCCCCACTCCAGCCAATAGCTGATGTTATATTACCATGACATTTTTGATCATGTCTATACATCTGTACATTAAAAGATCCTGGAAGAAAGCAGGTATTTTGTTGTTTTGACAAAGCATCTGGGTTTTATCATTCAGAAGTCTGGGAAAAATAAGTACAAAATATGTGTTAAACTGAGATTTCACTTTCAAGAGCAAAAAAAATCAATAAAAAAGCAACTAAAAATCCTACCCAAATAGGCAGCACCTAGTGAGTAATAACTTCATTTCTGTATAGCTCAGGGGGGTTGCAAGGGGAGTGTGAAAAGTTCATTATTATCAACCAGAAAAAAAAGTAAGTGCTAAGAAGAAAGAATCGTATTTCCTATTGGGATTTCTCTCAGACTACATGATTTGCATGAAGGGCGCCACATCAAACACATTGGGTGCCCTTTTTCAAATATTAATGTGAAGCTTGTTTCAAATTCTTTCTTGACTTTGTGCCACCTTGTATCAAAGGAAGTTAAAAGTAGGACTTGGGAGGAAAAAATACTTTTCCAACTGTTTCAGCACTTAGCAGAAATCTTTCTGCATTTGATCAGTTCTGGTTCAAACTTTTATTATTTTGACAAACAAGCACATTTTTATAGCTACGATTTTTATGATCTGATCCGGATATTTTTCCTTTCTTTTTTTCTTGAGATTTTCCATTTTGCAGCAATGAGTGCCATGACTTACCCCCACTCAGAGCATTTATTTGCTACATAATTTAATTATCTGCCTTAGACATTTCTCCCATATGTGATAAAATCTATTAAATATTTACAAATCTGAGCAAGATTACACCAAAGTATGCCACAGAAAATGGAGCATAAATTAAATGTGCATAGTCTGAGCTATCTTAATCTTACCTAGTTTAACTTTTAAACACCTATGTCTAAGCTAATCAATTTATGTTTCATCGACACCTCCCAAGGATGGTTCAGCTGTTAATATCAGTTTCTTTTAAGTATAAAAGGAGCCCAAAATGCCCAGCTTAGATTTAAATTACTAACATTTTGACAATTTTTATGCTAAGGTATTAATAACAGCACCACCAAGAAACAGCAAAGTGGACGTGCTGTCTTATTCTCCCTCCCCTCAGAAACAAAGAAAATAAGGGAAAAGTGGCAGAAATTTTTGTTGAGCACTTAAAAATAAATTAATATAAAATATAATTATAAAATTGTAATAAAAATATAATATAATTATAATATAATTATAAAAGCACAGAAGTCATATTATATAGCATAAGAATAACTATTAGAGATAGATAAGAAATGTTACTTTCCCCCCATAAAGACCAGGGCTTCTGAATGCGAGGCTGCACCTGTCTGTCTATAGAGGGCCCTGGTCTGGTGGCCTAAGGGCAAATAGTGCCTGAAAAATTTGGTGGTATTCTATGATGGGGCTACAGCATTGGTGGTTAAGGGAAGAGTAACTGATGTCATGTATCTGGACTTGTGCAAAGCTTTTGACATTCTTCCACCCGACATTCTGGTCAATAAATGGGAGGGAGGGATTTGACGGATAGACCAGTGAATGAATAAGGAATTGACTGAATGGCCACAGTCACAGAGTTGTGGTGAATGGCTCAGTGTCCAAGTGGAGATTGGTAATGACTGACATTCCTCAGGGGTCAGTATTGGGATCAGTGTTGTTCAACGTATTTGTTGCAGACATGGACAGTGTGACTGAGTGCACCCTTAGTAAATTTACTAACAACACCAAACTGCGTGGTGCAGTTGACACACTAGAAGGAAGGAATGCCCTTCAGAGTGACCTTAAAATGCTTGAGAGGTGTGCCTGTGCTAACCTCACGAAGGCTAGCCTCAACAAGGCCAAGTGCAAGGTCCTGCACCTCAGCTGGGACAATCCCCAGTTACAGGCTGGATGAAGAATTGAGACCAGCCCTGAAAAGAAGGACTTGGGGGTATTGTTGGATGAGAAGCTCAACACAAGCCAGCAGTGTGCACTCGCAGCCCAGAAAGTCAACCATATCCTGGACTGCACCAGAAAAAGTGTGACTGGCAAGTCAAGGGAGGTGATTCTCCCCCTCCACTCTGCTGTCATGAAACCTCACCAGGAGTACTGTGTTGAATTCTGGAGTCCTCAGCACAGGAAAGACATAGATCTGTCAGGGTAAGTCCAAGAGGAGGGGCACAAAGATGATCAGAAAGCTAGAACACTGCATATGAGGACAGGCTGAGATAGTTTCGCTTGTTTAGCCTAGAGAATAGTAAGCTCCAGGGAGAATTTATAGCAGCCTTGCAGTACTTCAGGGGGGCCTGCAAGAAAACTGGTAAGGGGCTCTTATCAGGCAGTCTAGTGATAGAAAAAGGGGCAACAATTTTAAGCTAAAGGAGGGGATATTTAGATTAGATATTAAGAAGAAATTTTTTACTCTGAGGGTGGCGAGGCACTGGAACAAGTTTCCTAGAAAAGTAATGAATGCCCCATCCCTGGAGGTGTTCAAGATAAGATTGGGTGAGACTCTTAGCAACCTGACCAAGTGGAAGGTGTCACCGCCCAAGGCAGGGGGGGTTGAACTAGATAATCTTGTGGGGTGAGTTGTCACCTCCACTGCTGTGTGGGTTCCCAGGGTGTGACATCCCCCCACTCATGGGTTACTGTCTCCATGGGCATCTCCCAAGGTCCCTTTCCACCTGGGGGAACTGAGGCACAGCGCTCAGCTCTGCTCCATCCCTGACTGGAAGTTCAGAGGTCTGTGGCTGGGAGGATAGAGAGGAGACATGCCCCCACCCCCCAGGGTGTCAGTAGTCTCATGTCAGTAGTTGAGGCTGCCAACTCATCACAGCCCCAAGGCTCAGTTAGGACAAGGCAGGGGGTGGCTGTACTCCTCCCCATGGACATGGTTGGGCTGTGGTCCCATCAGGAGTGTGACCACTCTGGCAATGAGTGGCTGGAAGGTTGGGAGCTGGAGGAGTTTTGCCAATGGCTGCTGCAGCGACAAGAGCTGGAGGAGCTCTTCTGGCATTACTCAGATAAGGACCACGTCCTGTTGGCTGAGGAGCTGCAGGATTTCCTGCGGGACCGGGGCGAGGACGCCAGCCTCCTCCAGGCCCTCAACATCATCCACACCGCAACGAGGAGGGTAGGGCTGAGGGCAGACAGCTCAGTTCATGGGTGGTGGTGGTGGGATGAGCAGTGCTGGAGCCAAGGGAGGTCATAGATGGCTTGGGGATGGGTCTCTGCTTGGTGGTGTCATCCCCATAAGGTCATTCCAAGGCTTGGGTCAGTGTCCTTATGTCCCTTCCCTGGATTGGCATCTGGTGCCGGTGATCCAATACGTGGCTTTGTTGGTCCCTGGTGGATGTGGCACTGTGGGGACAGGGGACATGGTGGTGGGGATAGACAGGAGGTAGACCTCCATGTCTCCTGAGTGACACAGTGCCAGCCTTAGCACAAATGTGACACTGCTGGGGGATCTCTGTGTCCCTTGGGTCCCAGAATGGGAAAGTCCAGGGTGGTGGAGTTGCCATCCCTGGAGGTGTTTAAAAGACGGGTAGATGAGTTTCTGAGGGATGTGGTTTAATAGTGCACAGGTATGGTTGGACTCAATGATCTCAGAGGTCATTTCCAACCAAGTGATTCTGTGATTCTGTGATCTTTAAGGTCCGTTTTAGCCCAAACCATTTTATGGTTCAATGATTCTATGGTTCTATGATCTGCAGGACAGAATATAAAATTATAATCAAAGAGAAACAAAATGTAAGTTGCAATTGACAATTTTGGAAGTAGTGTTGTCTTAGCCTGAGAACTAAATATTCTCCGCAAACCCTGTGAAGAAATCTTCACTGAGCTCTCACAGACTATGGTAGATGAATTTTAAATTCACAGTTATCATCTAAATTCACAGTTGTCAGCCTGATTTGTAGCTGAAATAATCACTGTAGAGGTGGTACAACTAAAACTTCTGAAGCATTTTCAGCAAAAATTTCCAAAGCGCTCTGGAGAATAAAGGTAAACAAGTTGTATGGTTTGTAAGACAGACATTCTAAGACCTTTTTCGTATTATTTTTCATAAAGAAAAAATCAGAGAGAGATTCGAGTGAGCTATCATAAACAAACATGTGAAAAGCCTAACAGTGTAACTGAAAAACAAAGTCAGACCTAATGGATCCTTTAAATGTGTTTTCGTACACAGAAATATTTTCACTCTGATGTCAATAAGAATTTCTTTGTCATGACTCACAGAAGATACAAAGTTTTATAGAAATTTCCACATAACACTTTTTATGTAAAAAAAAATCAAAATACTTAACATTTTTCAGAACAGTCCTATCTATAGCCATAAGCAAAAGAAAATTTAATGATCTAGCCTTTAAAAATATTTCCTAGCCAAACACACCACTGAAAAAATGATCTAATCATTAAGAATGTTCTTTTTTGCACAGGGAAAAAGAATTCCTGATTTTAACATATTTTTCTTTTTTTTTGCTTTAGGACAAATTTGTTTGTCACTTGTAGGCTATATGCTATTTGCATGAGTTTTTATTTCAATTTTCTTTGATTTTCCTTCATTCAGTTAAGTAATATGGGCATTTTGCACATTTTAACATGTTAGGGACAAAATATTCAGCAGTAGAGAACAGACGAACTTTAATATCATATTGCAATCCTATATGATGGATGTTGACACTAGTTTCTAATTTCAAGCATTAATTACCCTTTGGAGAAGGGATTTTACTGTAAAGCTTTGGCAGCCCCATAGGTATTGAATTAGTCCATATAAATAAAGCATATAAATGCAGAATCTTGATCTCTGAAATAAGTGATACAAAGGTTTATTGTATTGTCTAGCTGATAATACAACAAATCACTTGACCAACTTGATCAACTTTTACGACTGTATGACTCGCCTGGTGGACGAGAGGACGGCTGTGGGTGTACCTGGACTTCAGCAAGGCCTTTGACACTGTCTCCCACAACAGACTCCTGGAGAAGCTGGCAGGCCGTGGCTTGGATGGGAATGTTCTGTGCTGGGTTAGGAACTGTTTGGATGGCCGAGCACAGAGGGTGATAGTGAACATCCAGTTGGCGGCCGGTCACTAGTGGTGTCCCCCAGGGTTCGGTGCTGGGTCGGGTCCTGTTCAATATCTCCATTGACTATTTGGATGAGGGGACTGAGTCCATCATTAGCAAGTTTGGAGATGATATCAAGCTAGGAGGGAGTGTCAATCTGCTGGAGGGTAGGAAGGACCTTGACAGGCTGGAGAGATGGGCTAATTCCAACAGCATGAGGTTTAAGAAGTCCAAATGCCGGGTTCTACACTTCAGACAAAACAACCCCATGCAGAGCTCTAGGAAGGGGACAGAGTGGCTGGAGAGTAGTCAGGCAGAAAGGGGCTTCGGAGTGCTGGTAGACAGGAAACTCAACATGAACCAGTAATGTGCCCAAGTGGCCAAGAAGGCCAATGGTATCCTGGCCTCCATCAGGAATAGTGTGACCAGCAGGACCAGGGAAGTCATCATTCCGTTATACTTGGCACTGGTCAGACCACACCTTGAGTGCTGTGTCCAGTTCTGGGCCCCTCAGTTTAGGAAGGATGTTGAGATGCTGGAGTGCGTCCAGAGGAGAGCGATGAGGACGGTGAAGGGGCTGGAGCACAAGCCCTATGAGGAGCGACTGAGGGAGCTGGGGTTGTTTAGCCTGGAGAAGAGGAGGCTCAGGGGAGACCTCATTGCTCTCTACAACTGCCTAAAAGGAGGTCGTAGTGAGGCAGGGGCTGGTCTCTTCTCTCAGGTGACCGGTGACAGAACGAGAGGACACAGTCTCAAGCTTCGTCAGGGGAAGTTTAGGCTCGATATTAGGAAAAAATTCTTCACTGAGAGGGTAATTGTTCACTGGAATGCGCTGCCTGGGGAGGTGATGGAGTCACCATCCCTGGAGGTGTTCAAAGAGAATTTGGATGAGGCACTTAGTGCCATGGTTTAGACAATGAGTAGGTGTTAGTGTTGGGTCATAGGTTGGACTTGATAATCTCAAAGGTCTTTCCCAGCCTTGTGATACTGTGATACTATTAGCACTGTAAACTGAGAAGAATAGGCATAACACCTTTTACCACTTCACAATGCATTATCTATGTATTTGCCATAGTCATAAATGACAAATATGTAGTATTAGAAAAGGTGTGCACTAGCAGTTTTTGTTGGCTGTTTTGCAAGTAATACATCTGAGCTATTTGGATCTTGTTTTCCACCATTTTCAATAAAATGAAGTCAAAAGAAAGAAAAACAGCATCTCACATGTAACCATCCAAGTGTTCTTCCTGTTCTCTTGATGTTTTCTAGTGTAGATCATTTACACAGAAAACCGTAGCCAGGGTTAACTGTGTTCCAGAGCTGAACCAAAAGTAGTTTGCTTTCCCAAACTTCCTCTTCCTCTTAAATCACAAGGAAAAGCAGTAGTCAATGATTATCTGAAACTAACAGAGTGATTAAAAGATTTTTATAAGAAAAAGAAGTGTTTTCTGCTTCTTATCTTGATTTTGTGACAGATTGAAAGAACGATAAACAGAAGAATGGAACCACTATGGTTACTTATTGCAGTCTATTCAACTTTAACCTGCATTTTCTACCCTTTTTTATCAAGTTTCAATTTCCTATCAGCTTTTCTTGTGGACTATTTTGAATATCAACATCCTGAGCTCTTATAAAGTAGCTTAAAAGGATAAATGTCTTTGTAGAAGAAGTCTTCCTGAAAAAAGCAGAGTTCATAAAGTGCGATATTCAGTGCGAGTAGCAGTAAAGAGTAATTTCATTCCTTCAGCCTAAATGGACTGGGAGCTTACTGAATTATGTTTAAGATTCTGTTGAGGATGTTACCCCGCTGTAAAAAGTCTGATATATATCATATGACCTTAAGTTAGTGTAAAACACAATGCATCACCAATAATTATTAACAAACATAGACATGAGATTCTTAAATCTTTTACCATCCTATCTGTAACACATCTACATCAGGACAAAACCCATGACCACTCTCCTACCCACTCCAGCTAAACTCTGTCTTTCAATGCTACCAATAAAACATGGAATGACCAGTGGTTCCCTGCCCCTGTTGAGGGGTAGACTTCAATATTTTTCCCTGACTACAAAGCTAGACATTTTTGTGCAAGAACATTCTGCATCTTCTGCTGTCACGCCACTGCTGTTAAATGCCCTGAGAATGTTCCATTTGGGTAATGCTACAGCAGCTTTTAGTTCTCCTCTTGAAAGCAACCCCAACATTTTGTCTTTTTGCACAATTGATAAAAATTCTGGTTTTCAAACACTGTTTTCTTTGCTTCTTTTTCCTGAGCAAAACTTTCTGCCATTTCAGCCTTGATAAAAACAGGAAAAGGAAAGAACAACAAATAATTTACTCTTTGTAGTCTAAGTGTGGCAATTTGTAAATACTTAGGTGACAGTTTACGTTTTGTAAGTAATCAAAAACCTAATTTCCAGTTAATACACAACACTCTAAAAACATGATTGCTGAGGTGGCCAGAGCTCAAATTGTCCTTATAAAATAAATTCCTGTCTGAGATCTCTTAAACTGCAGAAAAAATGCATTACTGCTGAACTCTGAATCATCATTTTAAGAAAGTGAAAGAGCAAGTCTTTATGGTCAAAAAATATAATTTCCTATTTGTCTTTCAAACTTCATCCTCAGAACACATCAGATCAGAAACTTCCTTTCCTGGTCTGAAATAGAGCTATTCAAGCACCTACCAGACAATAGTTCTTGTTAATATTGAGAAACCCTCAATTTTGTATTGTTAGGCAATGTGGCTATGTAACCGTATGGCTTATGTAACCTTATGGCTCTGACCAACTGAAGAGCTGTAACACATAGATGGTATTGCAAGACTTCGTATTTATATTATGCTAAAACTTGTAACAAGACAAAGTTATAAGATAAAGCAATTCACTTTCAAGACATTTATCAAAAGTTAATGAGAAATCACATTTTGTCTTGTCTATTCTAATGGATCAAGCCTTTGATGTGTTTTAGAGATGTACTTTCCCACTTTTTTGTCTCAAATCACAATTTTTTTTAAAAAAACCCAATGTTTCAAGTCTGGGAATATGAAGAAAACTCAGTTTTCTAGGGAAAAAGCAGGACAACAGGCATCTCACTGAATATATCCAAATCTCTAGATACTATTTGCTTGTAATTTAAGTTTGAGTTTATTCTTTGGTACATGGAGTTATGATTTCTTCACGCTGAGGGCTGATACAAAATGCATTAACTGCATGTGTGGAGATATAAAAATCCTGAAAGCCAATGGTTTGAATTTCCAACTCAACTGACACTGTATAAAGTTTTAGTGGTAAACATCGGGACAAAGGGGTATAATCAGGTCATATTGCACACTCAGCATAAGATCTCAGCCACACTTCTCTTCGATGCTTTTGATGTTAGTGTTTGCCACCCAACCTGTAGGGGAGTAGCAAAGTCAGTTAGTGATTTTTCACGTGTCTCTTTTTTGACTAATACTCTATAGCTCGTCAACCTATATGGACAAGAGAAGGTTTGACAAGTTTCTTAGGATAAGCAAACAAGAAACACTCATTGTGATTACTTTAATGCATTTGGTACATTTGGTGTATTCCACACGTCAAAAGAAAATAAAAATAAACGTAAAAGGTCTAGGAACAGTTAAAAACCTAAACTGATACAATACACTATGTAAAGGAAAGAAGCCTAGAAGTATCTTAAAAGACATACAATGATGAAAAATTAAATTATAAAATTATTCTTAGCATCCTAAGGAGAACTGGAAGGCCAGATACAAGGCAAGGCCCTTTAATTGTATGTTGATTTTCAGACTTTGAAAGAGATATTGCATTTCTGAAAGTGGATAGCTGCTTTGCAGATATGTTACTCCGTTGAGCTATTCTTTTCCTGAGGTAGGATTTTATAAAATAAATATTATTGGATCATAAAAAGTTTTCCTAGAATGTTAAGAAGTAATAAATCCATAATTTCATTAACTACAGGAAAGTTAATAGACATTTTAATTAAAGAACTACCCTAACAGGATTAGAATTCACTGCCCTATAAAGACTGAATTGTGCAGTGTTTCATTATCGTTTTGGAGAATGTACAGGTGTTAAATTAACTACAGGGGACCTCATCTATTGTTTCTTGCATAAAATAAAAACATATTGTAAATTAAAATGAAAAATTAATTTACAAGGTTATCAGTATAAAATTCAGACAAAGCCTGTTGGCTAATTTAATAAAGCTGGTCAGGAATTTGCTGAGATGCTTCTTTATTTGAGAATGTTGATGATGCGAGTGAAGAATTTCTGGGAAATGGATCTGTTTCATAAAACTTTAAATAGAAAAAGTATCTCAGGACTTGCCAGGTTTCCTGATCATAACTGGAGTACAAGAGACTTGAAGATTTCACTGGTGAGACCTCTTATCTGGCAATACAGATGGCTGCTTTGTATAGGGCCACATAATGAAGGGGACGTGAATTCCTACAGCTACAAAGTGTACCAATGGTGAGCAAGGTGCACGCAGGTGGCCTGGGGGACTGCCAGCACCATTTCCACCTCGTAGCAGAATAAACGCCATACTGTGTGCCTGCTAGAAAGCCATGTTTTCAGAGCACTGCTTGTCTTGTGGCTGACATACTTTTGGGAGATAAGATGTTGTATGTTAGACTTGTGCTCAACTATGTGGATACATTATCATGGTGATTTCTACATGTAACGGTCCCCTAAATTGCGGGAGAGGAGTAGGAACCTCTTTCCATTTCCTTTGGTTTTAACATCCATTAAATTCTTCTGACTTATCTGTAAGCCCCATGCAAAAGGGGATTTAAAAATAATAAAGAACAAATTTTTCACATTAAAGAAGAAAGGAAAAAAACTCACATTAAGTTGAATTTCTATTTTGTACCGAGCATGTATACAAGAAAATGTCATGAAATTTAGACTAAACATCATATGTTGTTTTGATAGTTCACCATCAATTTTTTAATTCAGCACAGAGTATTCTTCATGCTAAAGATTACTGGACACTGACAGAATGCCTAACTTGTCAGAAGCAATATGTTGATGGAATACCAAACGTAGAGCATTATTTTCAGTAGCTGGAGGAACATATAAATGATCTCTGTCTTAAACTGTACTAACAGTAGTGCTTTTCACTCAGTCTCTCGTTGGACAAAAAAAAAAAAAAATACAAAGTCAGCCAGCACCCCTCAATTTAGCAATATGATACCAAAACCTTTTTGCTCCATTTCTGTGATAAATGAACCATTCCTTGCATAAATTTGTGTGTCTGAATTTCCAGACTTTAAAGATCAGTTTCTATAAGTTAGTTTCCACAAATTAAAATTCTTTCATGTAGCACTGAAGGCTGGCCCGTTTTAGCAAAGGCTCACACGCTTCTCCCTATTAAAGGCTTTCTATACTGATGCAGAAGTTCAGATTAATCTAATCTAATACAGACATCTGCTTTGTAATTGTATGTATTTGAGCTTGTCATCGAGCCTCCTTTCAGAGTCAATGAACTCAGACTGGCACTATACACGTTATCCTAATGCTTACGTATATAAAATAAATAAGGAACAAATCCTAAGACGTGTACGCCTATTTCTCTCCACTGGCTATAAAAAAAGCCTAAGGTAATGAGATCTGAGTTGTATACAATGAGAAGTAAATGAGAATAGATGAGATGAAAGACTTGTTAATAAATAAGTTTATAAGGCTTTTATTCCTAAAACTAGGCTAGTATAAGTTAGGGACAATATAACACACATGCACAGGTAGGCTGCCATGGGAACAAGGTTAAAGACATATAATACTAAAATCAGATTGATAAGAAAATATTTTACTGAGTCTTGGAAACTGTTGTCATGACTGGCTTTAAGAAGGGCATACACACAAGTTCCTTTTTAAAATCCAGTCCACTTGCTTTGCTTAAGACAGTATCTGTGAGTTTTTAACAATGAGACTAATAGTATTACACAAGGATTTTTTCCTTACCGTCACTGTTGCAAAATCATTATAGCTCTGTCAGATGCATCTCTATATAAATAGTGTAGAGTTAGAATTTTTAATTTCCCAGAGCCACATTTGAGTATGAATTTTAAAGAATGTATTTTGATTCTGATCCATTTTGAGAAATGAACTCTCCATCTGTTCCTTCCCACTCTTACCTTATGGTTGATATTTAGTTTAAAAACAGGAAAGTCAGTACAACCCATGAAAAAAAATACTTCAGTAGGCAAATATTTCTTTGCTATATTGAATATGCTCTGTATAATAAAAGTGATATGAACAAATTGAGCTCTACTTCAAGGTTATTAGTTTGCATAAAATATGGGCTTATATAAGGAAAGAGGTACAATGCCGTTGCTGCTATATTACAACAGTGTGAACAAAGAGAGTAATTATCAAAATAGGGCATCCTGAATAATCTTCAAATTTTATACTCTAAGTACATGAAAAAGTAATTTGAAAATTATGTCTTCATTTACACACAATGAACTCCTTTGCAGTCCTCTCCCTCTCACACACTGATTTCAATGTAGGAGACCCAAAGCCAAGACCATTTTATTTATTCCTCTCATCATTTTGGGGAAAAAATCTTCAATATAGAAGATGAGAGGAGAAAAATCACCCAGAATTTGCCATATGTTATGCTCTACCAAAAGAAAGCAAACGTTGACACAACATAGAACCATTTCTTCATTATCAAGGCTGGTCCTGCTCCCCATTTTATATTCAAATGCAATCTGTGCCCTTGAGCCGATGGCGAACCCAGGCAGGCCCTAAGTTCCTGTCAAAGGATCAGGGCCCTGGAACGTAGTATGGCCCATGGTTGTCTATTCCCCAGCAGATATTCAGTATGTGCATATAGATGTTCTCAATGTATCAATGCTTAATCTATATGCACCTAAAAAAAGGCCATTGTTCTGGGCCTGAGCTTCAGTTTTGGTTTTATCCCATCATAAAAAACAGTCATAGAAGGTAAATAATGATTAATCCCCTTTATCCAAGTTATTCTATTATCAGAGATTTTGGTTTACTTTATCATGTTTTTTAACTACATACATGTTGCTTGTTTATAACAACTGTAAGTATTTTAACTACTAAAGGTAAGATTTTTTTCCTCCTCTGTTTTTTCTTTTTCCTCTTTCTTTCTCTTTCTCTTTCCCTTTCCCTTTTTTTCCCCCGCAAATCGCAGCTGAAATAACTAGAGATGTTAAAATATAATACTGGGCAAAGGAATCTGATTTAAGGCCCCTTTGTGAGATTTCTGATTTTTCTGTGTGTCTGCCTGTTTTCAAACCAAGAAGAAATGGGATAATAATTACCACGATTTTTTTGCATAGAAATTGCCCTTAAACCCTCAGGCTGGTGCAGGCTGGATGCAGAAGAGCTGGATTCCTCTGCATCCTACGTAAATCCTGCCTTAGTTTGACTGTCTCCTGGCAGCACACTGCTTGCTTCAGCAGCCATATCCACCAGTTTTACCCAGGGAATCGTTGGGAGAAAATTTTTTATGCCACAAAAAATTTTACTGACTTGTAGATATAGCCTGTTTCCTTACAGCTCTGTCAGGAGGCTACTTGCTCACTGTCAAAACCAATTTCTTACAACCTGGGTTGAGATGCACTTGCAGGATGAAAATGGGCATTTGTGGGATGCTATTATTACTGTTCTATGTGTCTTGTGACAGACAGGACATCCATTGCTCCATGGCAATCCATTTATCATGTTTGAAACATGTAAGATTATACAAAATTGGTTTTAGATACACACAGAAAGTTTAAGCAAGCCAAGTACTTATTACAGGGGTTTTATTCCTTTTTTTCTTTCATATCGCCAGTTTGTTTATTCCAACAATGCAGGCTACAGGGCTAATAAGGTACAAAAAAGTTAAGCATTTATCATTCCATCTATCTATCCTTTTAGGCAGTAATCTGCTTACTCTTCTCAAACACCATTATCTAATACTAGTAACAGTAATAATTATAATGTTAATAATTTATTACGGGTTTTTTAAGCCCGTAGTAAAGTAGAAAATGTTAAAATTACCTTCAAAATTCAGGAGACTATTTTCAAAATAAAATAAAGTAAAATCAGAAAAAACTTGGCAGAAAGATCAAGAACTAAGTGGAAAGTATTTCTAAACATTTATTCTTTACTTTTTTTAATTAGCTGATAATAATAAGCAAGCAGTATATACAAACTTTTCATTCTGCAAACATTTCTTCCTTGGACTCAATGCAAACAGAATAACAAAGAAGTTATATTATAGTATTGTTTTACAATGCTTTATTCTGTGATTTACAACCTTCTGTGGAGTTATCTAACACAATTAATGTAATTTTACTCTAACTTCACTGCAGTGATAGGCTACCTGCTATCCTTCGTGACTAATGATTTGCCACTCCAGGCTCCTGTCAATTAACACTTTTCAGGGATGCCTGGACAGTTTGACTTGGCTCTGGCGTGTCTAATGTACTGGAGAGGAGTGGATCATTATTAACTATCTGTTGTGTAGCAACTATCTAGGCAAGACTGAGACAAAAAAGTCCATTTGGTTTTTTTGTCCCCTTTCATTTAAGTAGTTTTTCTGCCTGCTTATTTAAACTACTCGAGCAAGTTTAACAGTTTCGTCTCCTCTCTCAGACTCAGGGTTATCCAGAAGCTGCCTCAGGTTGTTGCAAGTATTTGAAGTGATTAAGATGAATAGACTATTTGATGTCCTGTGAATAAGGGCCATGTGATGCTCCTCATACACTCTTTTGTCTTTTTTTTTCCTCCCCCAAGCAGAATCTAAAGGAATACATGCAAAGGGATCTGTAATTTGACACTGGATGTAATTCATAAAGGTTAGTTCTGATTTGGATAAACCATTCTATTTTTTACAAGTCACAAGAGCAGACATGAGGGAGGCCAAAAAGACCTCCCCTTAGACTATTTAAAATAGCATCCAGATAGATGTTAGATCCAGCATCTGAAAAGTCACCACAGCTCTTTACTATCTGAACAGATCAAGAAAAAATATCAAATGGATTTATGTTGGCTCGTTTATTGCCCCTGTGTTGTATATGAAGACTTTTATTCTATTGAATTCTAATACATTTTAAGCACCTAAAATAATATTTTGTAAATGTTAAATTATTTTTAATTTAACAGGATGAAAGCCACTGGACAATCTATATGCTCAGTTTTTCATATGCCTACTAAATTCTTCTACCTTCTAATTTTTACGATGTGTATTTTGAATCTCATGAACAGAAAAAAAACAATCTCTTTTAAGATTGGGCTGATATTTTTATATTTCATGCCTCTGAAATCTTGGTTAACATTAGAGTAGGAAAATTATATTTAATATTTATTATTGAAATTTGTGGCTTACTGGAGTCATCGAAAATTAAGTTTTCAGACGAGTTGAACGTTTTCAGGTGACTTGAAAGTAAATGTGCACTGATTTGAAGGAGAGTTAAAAAATTCTACTTTTGCATAGACGAGTAAAACAAAACACCTTAATGCTTAACGGCTTTATAACTTTTAGGTTTGAAGCCCTGGATTTGTGGACAGAGGCCAGAAACAAGAAAATACTCTTTATAACTGATTGATTTTACATTCTGAATTTGTGTATATGACTAAGATTTCTGGCCAAGATCTATGGATGAGTTTAGAATCAGAACTTTCACTGAAGTGAATGGAAAATTAGTTTCCTGGATATACCTTCAAATCTAGTCCTTTACCTTTTCTTACTGTCTCACAGAGAGGCAGATGTACGAATTTCATTGCAAGATTTCAACTTTTTACAAACTGTTTTTTCAATTGAAAAAGGAAATAATTAAAGGAAAAATGCAGAAAAATTATATTTGACTACTGTTACCCAGAGCTATACATTAATATGTAATACAAATATTGCACATTTTATAAAGTTAAAATGCTAAAAAAAAGGTAATAAATAGCAAGATAACAAGAGCTTTATTATCCACATGGCTTAAAATACTCACCAAATAGTCAGAGAAGTTCCTGACATATGCAAATCTGAATTGATATTCAAGTAACCTTTGAACACTATGAAGTAGGAGTATATTTGAGTTCAACTTTCTACTTTATCTTCAATTCTAATTAGAAATAATCTGTATGTTTTGAATAATTGGACTAAAATTTCTCTTTATAATTGTTTCTTGAACCAAGGCTTATCCATTTAGTTCGGAAATTTCTTTTTAAAGTAACACCTCTGCCCTTTACTACCAGTGTCTTCTTTCAACAATTATAATTGTGCATAGCAGTGACTTACTTGTTTTTTTTATTTTGACAACATTGCTTTAAGGACTCGTTATTCATAAAGTAGGAGGCAACCTTTGAAGATGACAAGAGCCATCCAATGTGCTCAGTTCAAGTAGCAAAAATAGTACTTCAATATAATATTCTTTTACATTTGTTCTTCCTCTGAGAATCAGGAATGGTACAATAGAAATTAGTATGTGTATAAACTACCTATAAATATACTTTCTGCAAAGGGTTTTGTCTGATCCTTCCCTTGCTTACTTTTGCTCTCAGTAAACTTTTTTCCAGGTTGTTGAATGTGATGTATTAAGAATTTAAACTTGGCTCACAATAACAGCCATATGAAGCAAGTAATCAGAGAAATAATAATTTAATACATCTCTTTTACTATTTTATTCTTTTAAACTACAAGCAATGTTCTATGACAAACAGAGCCGATCTACACGTGAATTTCAAATATATTTTAGGCAACCCTCTTTTCTATCTTGAAAAAATGAAGAAAAAGTATATAAAAATACTATGCCAGCAGTGAAGATATCTTGATTAATATCACCATGTGAAAGTGTAAACAGAATAGAACACCTTATGTGTCTGCTTGATTCAGTGAGGCAACGGGCTTTTATTTTGCTTATTTTTTTTATTTTGCTTATTTTTTTTATTTCTTCCCTTTGCTCTCTTGTATTTATTTTACATTACAGAGAATTTATTTTGCAGAAGAAACTTTTCCTCTTTTCTCTCTTGTGGTATCACACTGTGCATGTTATCTTTATTCATGAATAGTGAAACAGATTTCCTGGGCACTAAGGAGTGTACTGTTTTAGACTGAGTCTCAATCTATGCTTAAGTTCATTCCTGTTCATAATAATTTACTTAAAGGGACATAAGCATTCAAAGAAGTCAATTATGTGCTTAAGTGTTTGGCTTAATAGATATGATAGTTCTATTGATTGTTTCTTTTCAGTTTCTAAAATGGTATTGTTTTATAGATTATGTACTGAAGATATTGAGGCTGGTATATTAACCTCATCTTATTATTATATAACCTCATCTTCCTATTAGATATTCCTTAAACCATGACTATACACAGCTTCTGCAGAGACACATTGTGAAGTCCATGTGTAAGAGTAAGTTTCAACACTACCAGCTCAAGAAAAGACAAAATTAGAAAAAGGGAAACATTGCAACCACTTTTAAAAAAGGTAGAAAGGAAGACCCTGGGAACTACTGACCTGTCAGCCTCATCTCTGTGCATGGGAGGATCATGGAACAGATCCTCCTAGAAGCTGTGTTAAGGCACATGGAAGACAGAGAGATGATTCAAGACTGCTAGCATGGCATCTCCAAGAGTAGGGCCTGCAGGAACAGCGTGTCTTCTATGATGGAGCGACTATGTCAGCAGATAAGCAAAGAGCTATAAACATCTTTTATCTAGACTTCTGTAAGATCTTTCACATGGTCCCCCACATCTTTCTCTCTAAATAGTGGAGATATGGATTTGATGGTGGACTGTTTGGTAGACGACAAATTGGTTGGATGGTTGCATCCAGAGGGAAGTGATCAATGGCTCAAAGTCCAGGTCGAGGTCAGTGACAAGTGGTGTCCCTCAGGGGTCCACACTGGGACCAGTACTGTTTAATACCTCCGTCAATGGCATAGACAGCAGGATACAGTGCACCCTCAGCAGATTTGCAGATGAGTCCAAGCTGAGTGATGCATGACAGCCTGAGGGATGGGATGTTCAGAGGGATGTGGACAAGACTGAGCAGTGGGCCCATGTGAACCTCATAAGATACAACAGGGCCAAATCCTGTACTTGGGTTAGGGCAAGTCTTGGTGCCAGTTCAGGCTGGGGGATGACAGGATTGAAAGCAAGCCTGTGGAGAAAAACTTGGAGGTACTTGTGGATGAAATTTGACATGAACTAGCAATGTGTGCTCGTGGTCCAGAAAGCCAACTGTATTCTGAGCTGCATCAAAAGAAGCATGGTCAGCAGATTGAAGGATATGATTCTGCCCCTCTAGTAGCACTCATGAGACTCCAGCTGTAGCACCACATCCAGCTCTGGAACTCTGTATTGAGCTCTGGAGCCTACAGTACAGTAAAGACAGGGACCTCTCGGACTAGGTACAGAGGAGGGCCACAAACATGATCAGAGGGAGCAGACATCTCTTTCGTGAAGACAGGCTGAGAGAGTTAGTGTTGTTCAGCCTGGAGAAGAGAAGGCTCCAAGAAGATCTTATTACAGCCTTTCAATACTTATAGGGGGCTTATAAGAAAGATGGGAACAAACTTTTCAGCAGGTCCTGCTGCACTATGACAAGGGCTAATGGTTTTAAACTGAAAGAGGGCAGAGTTAGACTAGGTATAAATAAGAATTCTTTTACAATGTGAGCAAGGATTTGAGTAACTGATTGAAGATTTTCTTGATCACTGCAGGGAGGGTTGTACTATCTGACCTCTAAGGGTCCTTTCCAACCCAAACTGTTCTATAAATTATCTGTACCATTTGAATGCTGCTCATTATTAAGCTAAGTATATCCACCTACAAATTTCATGGAGATGTCATCCCAAATTATGTCTTTATTTACCTCGTCTGTTCAGGTTGTACCACATGGGAGTATGGTTATTTCATAAAGCCAATGAAACATTTGTTTCCAGGTTCTCCAGTGAGGGTAACAGAGGGTTAAAGAACCTTGGAAATGGGTGCTCCTGCAAAATCAAATAATTAGCAGATTTTTGATTGTATTCTCTCTGCAAATTTTACACATTATCAAGTGTCATTGAGTATGCAATCAACCTGAAACACCCTAAAACTGCCCAAGGCAGCTTTTATGGAAGATGGCAGTTTAGAGATAGCCATGAGTCACCACTTTTGCATACTTCCTTGATATCGTCATGTATTGTGGCATCCTGTAGTGGCTGATTAGGGTTATAGAGCAGCTATGATTTCAAAACTGCAGACAGTTCAATGGATAACAGAAGACTGAGTTTAGATCCAAGACTTTTATCTCTGGATTTGCCCAAACAAAAGCAGGATACATTTGCATCATCTTCATTGTAATTGGCTTTTAATCAAAAGTTATTTTAATATAAATATTGAGATTTTTGTTCCTGAAGCAGCATGATTGTTTGCATTTCCCCTTGAGGCAGGATGTAAGTGCAGATGCCATTTGGTTTGAATGCTGGCAGCCAGCTGAACTTCAGGGGCCATGACCCCGCTATTTATGCTGAGGAAAAAATTGCAAGTAGCTTACAATGCAGAAAGTAGAAAAGAAGTACATTGCAACAAGTACAGAATCTCTTAGTTACAAGCTGAGATAAAAACCAACCAGTCAAAAAAACCAATTTTTTTCATTCAAATGATCATCTGAAACAATCCTTCAAAAATTAGGACAAACACAGCCTTACTAGTATGAAAAATAAAAGTAATAAAAAACTTAGAATTGAACATGTAGCACCCCACTGAGTAGTGTTGTTCCCCTAGATTAGATCTTTGAGGGAAATTCAAAAGCTAGATTGTCATATGGAATTTCTAGCCATCAAAACTACCAAGGGAGGATGAGGCTACTTCTTACTGCCATCTGTGTCAGCAATGCAAACATAAACAGGGCTATAGTCCTGTTAAATCATTGTACAGTTGATGGCTGGATAGAAAAGAAAAGAGCTAATTGAACAAAAGCTATTTACTTTTGCTTGCTATGGCAACACAGCTGAAATAACATGTATGTTATATAAAAACCTGGAATCCTAGAAAGAGTGTTCCTTGGGTACGCAGCCAGGCTGTATTTTGTCAACAGTGTGACTTCACTTTGTTTACCCTCCAAAGTGATCATAAATAAGGCCTTTATAGAATTGAAATGTACCTAGAAAACCATAAACTTAGCATGATCTAATAAGCTGAGAGACAGGTAGTGCTAGTCCTGTTCAAACTCAAATCATCTCAATCCATGAGCAGAGATGAATAAAACATAATATATACATGATCTAAGCCAAAAGGGTTTTCTTCGGAGGAAGTAAACCTACCTCAAAGTTGTGCCAAAGGAGAAAGAATCAAAATGATCTAAAAAAAAATTCAGTGGAGACAAATGCAAAATGATAATTTTAAGGAAAACCCTCAGGAGCTACACATAGATCATAAAGACTCTTAAATCAGGTATCATTTAGGGACAGACTGTGGTCTAATTGTGGATATGTATATGTTTTTATGACCATTAGCTCAATGCTTAGGGAAAAATTTAATGTTAGGGAGCACTAGAAAGGAACTGAAACCAGCTGAAAAGCCATGGAAAAAAAACATTTTGCCAATTTATTAGTTCATGATGTTCTCATAATGCATAGAATGCACAAACTCAGGTTACAGTATTTCAAAAATTATAGAGATCGACTTGACAAGACAAAATTATTGTCAGAGCTGAAGAACAGCTTCATCACAAGGAAAGATGCATTAATTTAATACTCCCAGGCTTGGAAGGAAAATGGCTGGGGAAGGAGGGAGAAACACACAGAGAAGGAAATGGGTAATCCTAATGAATTACAACTATTATCTGCAGGTTTTAATGGCAGAAAATGCAAGGAGCACAAAAATAAAATTATCAGATAAAAACTTTAAAACAAACAATGTTTGTTTCACACAGCACATTATTAAAACATGATGCACATTGCCAAATGATGTTTGTATACCAAACTATAAATGTGTTTGAAAAGTGAGTAGGCAAATTGACAGAAGAAAAGTTAATTAAAGTCTGCTAATCAGAATACTGATGATAAAACATCCAGCTCAGGAAGTCCATAAACTGGTGATTTGTCAAAAGATTGAATGAATACAATGGGCTCAGATGGAGGCAATAATGATGGAAGTATCTTTGTACTGCTTTTTAGGCACTGCCCTGAAGGATCAACTACTCCTTGTTTAAAACATCACACAATATAGACCAAAGAGTTTGCTTAGCAGGCAATGCATATAGCAGGAACAGTTTTACAATTGAGTGCATTATTTAGGAACTGCAAAACCTGTGCAAATATGCTTGACATCACTAATAAAAATATTACAATCTGTATGTTATGGAGAAGTTATACCTGTTCTAGTTTTGGCTAGGATAGAGGCAATTTTCTTCCTAGCAACTGGTGTAGTATTATATTTGGGATTTAGTATGAGGATAATGTTGATAACACAGTTGTTCCTAAGTAGTGTTTACCCTAAGCCAAGGTCTTTTCAGCTTCTCATGCTCTACTAGTGTGGAGGTGCACAAGAAGCTGGGAGGGAGTATAGCCAAGACAGCTGACTCAAGGTGACCAAAGAGATATTCCATACAATGTAATGTCATGTGCTGTGATTAATTAATGAGTTGGCTAGGAGACAGGGATTGCTGTTCAGGGACATCAGTCATTGAATGATGATAAAAACAATTGTATTGTACATTATTTGTGTTATATATTCTATTATTATTATAATAATTATAATTATCATCATTATTACACTCCCTCTCTTTTATTGTCCCCCTTTAACCTGTTGTTGTCTCAGCCCACGAGTTTTACTTCTTTTCATTCTTCTCACTAAGGGGGTAGTAGATGTGACCAAGTGGATACATGGCTCCTAAATGCTGCTGGGGTTAGATCATCACAATATCAAATAGGATTTAAACTAAAAATGGATGCACACATTTTAAAAACTGCAGGGTATAAACAATGCAAACCCCTCCTGATAAGAAAGGAAGACAACATCACATATACATTTGAGGAAACTGCTGAGCTTCTGCCAAAAGTTTATGATGTATTTAAAGATAATTTTAAAGTAATAGAGTCTTCCTTTACATTAAACAAGAATTTTCTTGTAAAACATCAGTGATATTTATACCAAAATATAACAGTTAATTCACTTAGTAATTATATTAGCCACTATGGTAGTCTTGTCTAGAAGAATATTTTGTTGCAAAGCCAAGATGTTTAAAAACATATAGCAGAAGACAGGATTCAGGGTTGATTGTTGTTAAACTGTTGTTCCCTTTTCCTAGATAAGACTAATGCAGGTGGCTTTTGTGCAGGCTGTGTGAGATATATGATGTCTTTTAAGACTCATTTTTCTACTTTCAAAATGATTGAGCTGCCCGTTGATCCAGTATGTTCAGGTCACTTTGTAGCATCTTCTTACCCTCAAGCAGATCAACAGTTCTGTCCAGCTTAGTGTACTCTGCAAACTTGCTAAGGTACACTCATTCCCCTCATCCAGATCATTGATAAAGAGCCCTGGGGAACACCACTTGTGACCTGTTTCCAACTGGATTTAACTGCATTTACCATGGCTCTTTGGTCCTGGCCATCCAGCCAGTTTTTTTACCCAGCAGAGGGTGTGCCTGTCCACGCCAATGGCAGCCACTTACTCAAGCAGAACACTGTGAGAAATTATGTTAAAGGCTTCACTAAAGTCACGGAGCACCACATTCACAGCCTTTTCCTTGTCCATTAAGTGGGTAACCTTGTCACAGAAGGAAATTGGGTTAGTTTGGCAGGACCTACCTTTCATAAATCCATGTTGACTTGGTCTGATCCCCTGGTTGTCTTGTGTGTGCTGTGTGATGGCGCTCAGGAGGATCTGCTCCATGACCTTCCCTGGCACTGGGGTCAAACTGACAGGCCATCAGTTCCCCAGGTCCTCCCGCTGACCCTGGTTATATATGGTCATAACATTTGACAATCTTCTCTCAACTGGCACTTCCCCAGTCAGCTAAGACTGCTGGTAGACGATGGAAAGGGTTTTGGTGAGGAGCTCTGCCAGCCCCCTTAATACCCTTGGGTAGATTCCATCCAGCCCCATAGATTTGTAAATGTCTAGTTGGCCAAGCAGGTCTCTAAGCATTTCGTCTTGGATCACTGGAGCTTTGTACTGCTCCCCCTCCTTGTCTTCTGGCTCAGGAGGCTGAATATGTCTTGCCTTACTATTAAAGACTGAGGCAAAGAAGGCATTAAGTACCTCAGTATTTGTTACTATTTTTCTCATGAATCCAGTAAAGAATTGAGATTCTTCTTAGTGCTCCTTTTGTCGTTAATATATTTGTAGAAACATGTTTTATATTTCACAGAGTTGACTATTTTAAGCTCTATTTGGCCTTTAGTCCTTCTGATTTTCTTCCTGCAAGATCTCACTTCACCCTTGTAGTCCTCCTGAGATGCCTGCTCCTTCTTCCAAAGTTCGTATACTGTCCTCTTTTTTCTGAGATACATCCAAAGCTCTCTGCTCAACCAAGCTGGTTTTCTTCACCGCCAGCTCATTTTACAGCACATGGGGATGGCCTGCTCTTGCACCTCCATGATATCCTTCTTGAGGAGCAACCAGCCCTCTTTGGCTCCATTGCCCTTTTGGACTGCCTCCCAAGGAACTTCATCAACCAGTCTTCTAAACAGTCCAAAGTCAACCCTCTGGAATTCCAAGATGGTAGTTCTGCTAGCAAAATATTTTCTGAACTTTTTTCAGTGTTGACATTTGTAGAGGGAATCATAGACACACACAGAGGAGACACTAATCTGTATGTGTGTATAAATACATATATTTTTGCATGTGTATATGTGTGTGTACAAATACACATATACACATGCTTTTTACAGGTTTTAGGTCCCCAAGGTTAAACATGTGTGTAAATGCTTTCCTAAATGAAGACCACCAGTGGATACAATCACTAACCAAAATTCCTACAGAAATATATTTGAAATTTTGTCTTACTGATTTCTATATGAGTCTATTTTTTTTGGAAAACTGTAAAATATCCCAAGGAATTGAGGTTAATTCAATCCTTTTTAAAAAAGCATTGAGACAAAATTCCAATATCTGTAATTACAGTATAACACAAAGTCCATTGAGCCCATGCTGAGAACAAGGTTTGGTCCGGACTTTAGAAAGACAAAATACAGTGGATTCCGGAAAATCTCAGTGCATAATCTTTAGTTATTAAAAAGTTCATATGTGTAGGAACATGAGTCAAAATGCGGATGAGAGGCATACTATTTGTAAAAATGGAGTTGTAGCTGTAAGTTCTCATATGTGGGTCTGAAAATTTACTGCACAATTTACATGTACATTCACCACTTGTCTAATGAACCTTGTTTGGCAACTGGAATATCTTTGTTTGGAAAAATCAATCTGAATGTTCTATCTTGCTGAATCTTCCTGATGAATATTGTAAACTGAAACGTAGCTGCAATAAGACACAAATCTTAAACTTAATTACAATTTTAGTGCAGTTGTCATCTGGACATAACATCTAAAGAGTTTAGGGGATAGATTTGTTCTCTTTTATAGGTCCAAAATGCACCTTGACATTGATTGCATAATTAAAATTCCATTTAGTGCAGTCTTTTACTTCCATCACAAAAGGGAAACATAGTACATTTGGGATGATTCTGTAAAAGAAATACATGAATGTTCTTTCTGTTTCTTCAAGAAGAGGTAGAACATGGTCTCAGGAAACCTAGAAGTCACACTAGAGAGTCTAAGTAGCTTCCAAGTTAAGGGATTATTTCCTCATATGGCTTGCTTCCTTGTTGGGTAATGGAACTCTCTCTCAAACTAGTGTTCACTTGATAATACAGGAGATATCGAGACATGTACAGACTGTGAACTTTATGCTGTTTCAAAATTACTCCTCCATGGAACACAGAATAGTCTTTAACCACTTTGTCTTTTAGCAGTGATACGTTGAGAACTTGGCTGATTTTGTTTTTTTCACATTTGAGATAATATCCTTATGAAGCATTTACACCTAGGGCTGGCTAGTGTTTGTCCCTCAATTTTACAACATACAATTTTCCCTTCCATTCCTTAAGGAAATACGTTTTTCAAAGAAATCAGTTCTTCAAGGTGGCCATTCACACCACTCTGTCGTCTCACCTAAGAACTGGACCCAATCAACTGGATATGGGATGTTTCCAAGATGTAAATACTAAGAAGTTTTGCCTGATCTCTTTGATTTTAATACCTTTACTTCCACCAAAAATCACAAGTAGTTATATACTCTTAGCTCATTTTTCCAATCATTTGTACAACTTAGAAAAGCAGCAGTAACTTCTGAGGCTTTAACCACTGGAACAGCTAACGGACTTCGAAGGAAGCATAATGGGCCAAATACTATTCTGCTGACTTGATCCCTGTTTCCACTGCCTTTTACAGCTACAGAGGTCTGCACGACAGCTATACTGTGACTGAGTAATGTATTGCTGCTTCCTTTGCCCTCTGCCTGGCTCTTTGGCTGTCCTTCGTGGGATATGCATACAGCCCTTGGTGAATTCTTCTCAAATATGTTTTAAGTACAGTAGAATTCTTTACAACTTATCAGGAATACACAACAAAGATGCACGAATACCTAAAAGCTTCAATGGAATACAAAGGACTTGCCTTTGGGATGCCTGATTTACTTTCCCTTTTAAGGAAAGTGTTATACAGTACATCATTCTGCCTGGCATCACACTGGATATCTGTCAGAAGCTATCTTTTTTAACTGTCAACCCATCAAATTAATTGCTTTGTTCTGAATATGGGTTGGGTGATGACATACTTTTTTTTCTTTTTTTTTTTTCCTCTTTTTTTTTTTTTTCCATTTAATCTGCTGATAAAGGAGCTAGGTGTTTGGATGTTTGGAAGACAAAGTATAGACTTTTTTGAGAAGGACAAAATGGACATTATAAAAACTGAAAAAGTAATTATGTTTATATCCTTATGAAGTAAGTAAAAGTATACTGAAACAGTAGTACAAGTGCAGGCATCTTGCCAGAATACCACTCTGCAATATAGCTCTTTTAAAGCTTTGTCAAGTATTTTGGCACTAAGAAACTGCTGACAAATTAATATGTTTATGTGCTGTATGCAGTTTCTATTTTGGACTGTAGTACTGCACTAAACATATTTTCCCAAATACACTTTCTTTATCATTTTTTTTCCCTTTGAGAGGTTCCCTTATCTACCTTAAACTATGCAAGAAGATTTTTCTTTCAACTGTTTTTTATAAGTATTTGAAATTATTAATTCATTATCCAGTCCTGTAGGGGCCTTGGACACTGCAATATTTGTTTGTAATTTTTCTAAACAGCATGTAATTTCATCAAAAAATGCAAAACTCTTTAGACAACTGGAAACTTTAGGATGGTGTTCGTTATGGATATACAATAGTGGCTCTGTATAAGTAATGTTAATTTAAAAAGTAAAACAAACAAACCCACTTTTTTACTACAGGACTAATAAAACATTGTATGCACACGAATACTAATATTTTATCTATATATGTATTATACACACCAACATTTGTGAGCATACATTTCACTCAAAATGAAAATGCTTCCAAACAAAACATCTTACTTATATTATGCAAAAGGTATCTCTAATGAAAGAAAATAAAGGAAATGTGCTATAGTTAGATACTGCAAATGCAGTGAGAACAATACCCTTCTTTTGTTGAATATTTTAGTACTGACAGCCCCATCCAGACTGCAGGAAACTGAACCCGATTCCTTCTTTTACTCTGATGAAATCTGAGTCCAGTTCACCCAGGCTGAAAAACTGTTCTGAATGTCCTGCAAAAGGGTACAAAGAAGGAAAGAGAAGTGAATTCATTCAGACTCTTCTCTTCATATTATTGCACTGTCTCTACATTCTTTACACTTCCACTGTGTGTGATATGTATGCTGAACACCCATCATGTGGTGTCTTCAGATGTTTGACCAGTGTCCTGAATAACCCGTGTAATAAGAATACGGCTCCCTCATCACCAATCTCCTAGACAGCCTGTAACATGTGACAGTGTGCATGGAAGTAAATCTTATGGGCATAGGAGAGATTTGTCTCCCAACATATCTTGAGCTGAAGGCTGATAAAAGAAAATACTATTTTGTAAATCTCCATTTTCCCCTAACACTTCAGATTAAATTGATGGATCTAACACAAATAATTATTTTTTTTTAATTTAATGAAAATATATATTAACGAATAAAGTACTTATTAAAATCAAATCATTAATTTAATTCAGGACTGAAGAAAATATGCTTCAACAACATAAGTTCATTTTGTTGTGCCTGACATGGCAAAGCATTACTAATATGCTAGACATGAGGCTGACTTACGTTATTTAACATTTCTCAAGTTTGACATTCAGAGTCTGCTTTGTATGATCTGGATAGAAGTACATGGTAGGTGCTCTCATACCAAAAACCATCAATGCTGACTATGATTCGATCCAGTAACTGACAAGCTGTATCACTCCTTATTATATGTAAGCCATTTTTCCAACACTAACCTTCTTTCACATTCTTATAAAAACAGCACATAGGTATGACAGTAGAAAGAGCCAATGGACGCTCTATCCTCTAACTGTACTATTTAAGACGAGCCAGGTACTTCACTAGTAAATGGTTGTACTCACATTCTGACATCTCCTTGGGGTGCCAATGACTAGCCCAAACCTGATTGTCGCCTTTATGGTTTTACCCACCCACCACTAACAGCTGCTAAGATAATTATCTTTACTGTGACTAAAGGACTTTAGAGAGTAGGTAGCACCTGTGTTTTGACACACTTAATGGGAAAAGACAGTCTGTTTCTCCTTTCTTTCCCAGTTCTTTGAATACTAATCAAGAAATACTTGTCAAATTTGCATTTTCCGATTTGTATTCACAAATTTGTCAAATTCTAACTAACAAAAATATATATTTGTATCTTATTAATACAGTACTCGTAAAGCACTTTGGTGGCAGGAAATTGTTTTAGAATACAGATAATATGAAATAAAAGAGTCAATGGGGCACTGAGGAAGGCAATTAGTGCTATTTAGCTCCTTTTGTAAATGCCTATTTACTTCCAGAAGTAACTTGTTAATGTTGTAGAGTTAAACTGAAAATGTTATCCATTCAGGTGAAGATACATTTACAACCTGTGAAAGAAAAGACAAAGAAAAACCTTGGGGGCATTATGTTTTCTGATAAAATGATAGAGGAACCCAAATAAAGATATCTGGGAAGATCTAAGGTGTGTTCTCCAACATGGGCTTATTATATCGAACAGGAAAACAAAACAAAACAACAAAAGGGTTGCTAAAAAACCTTGTAGTAAGCAACGTAAATAAAAGAGAATCAGAAAATTGATAATAAAATAGAGCAGTCTTGATTAGATCATTCTATTAAAAGCTCTGAAAGACAATATATGATTCAGTACAGGTAATTTGCAGTTCAGGTTTACTCAGTAATCCACTGGAGGCCTTTGTCAAAATCTTTTGACAAGCTAATTAAAAGGAGACAGCTATGCAGAACTGAGTATTTACCTCTGTGAAATGAATCAACTCATCTTCAAGTTTCTATATCTATAATTTCTTCTTAGCAGTCACAATGACCTTTCTGGATACCAGTAATAAACTGTACTTCATCATGATAGCTTCAGAGCAACATGCAATTTGTCTGTACAGTTTTGGGGAGGATTTTTTATTTTTAAGTTAAAATAAGGAGAAAATATCATATAGTAAAATTCTAGGTATGGTAGTAGTCTACCAAATAGTACAGTCTGTATCTGTCTCACAGATAAGGAAAATACTCTGAAAACAAATATAATTATAAACCTATATAAAGCTCCAAATAGTAAGAATATATGAGGAGAATACTGAAGTGTCTTAGGACATTAGAATGACAATATATTTCATTTAACATTCATTCATATTATGTCTTGAATGATTCTTAATTTGACTGGATTAACATTATTTCTTCATATCATTTTATAAACTTGTTTATAAAAAAAACAAATTAAGAAATCCCCTATCAAATCTTAACCTGATCATCCACATGGGTTTTTTTTAAGGTTATAAATATCTAAGATATTTTCATCCCCTCTTCAAAATTTTATGGTTTTTATGAAATCTTTCTGAGAAAGGATCTATGAAATCCTTATCTGCTTTATTCAGCCAATGACAACACTGCGTATTTCTGATCAGGTTTTTTTTCTGTGTCACATAAAGTATTTGTTAGTCTGCATGACTTTTCCAAAATTTCCAGACATTCTTGCTGTGAGTGTCATTCTCCACTCGACAATTATAGGTTTGTTTCAACGATTCTCAACCAATACCACTCCTGCTGTGGAAGTAAGTTGATAACCAAGGTTCTAGTCACTACCTTGTGATTGACTCACTATACAAACATCTCTTTTCTGCATTTCACTTTGTGTATTAATAGAAAGAGGCTAATTATTCTTGTACTAGAAAAGCTTTTTAAAATATGTGAATGGTAAGATACTTGGATGATTTAAGTTAAAGATTGTTTTTCAAAGCTGGGACAAATTTTGAAAACCCACACTGTTCCAAACGACACATGCAGAATCCATAAAATTGTGTCTAGATGTTGCAACACTGAAGTTAGGATTAATAACATCTACAAAGGAAAGTCTGTTCCCAAAAAGGAAGAAACAAAGATAACAGTTTCCAGAGTGGACTGCATATAACAAATGTTAGTTTTTCCAAAAGAGACATCATAAACACACCTATAACCACTGCATTCCTTCAATAGGATGGTTTTTATGTATTCATGGCACTATTTTGGAGGGAATAGATTAGAGTCAGTCTAGTTACCTGTTAGCTAGTGATAAGTGGCAGGAAAACGACAATGTTTTGGGGAGTTTGCAGGAATGTTGGTTTATACCTCATGTCTCCTCAGGTAGAGACCTATCAGTCTCATATTTGATTTAATGTGGCACTCTAAAAAGGGTGAACTAGTACAGCTGGTGCTTTCACTCTAATTGACCCTTCCACTAGAGTCTATGAATGTTCCCACATTAACATTTACTTTTGGCCCTAGAGTGAGCTTTTGAAGCTGATCTACCATGAATTGCACCTTCTCCCAGCACTAGATTAGAGCAACATCTGCTGGATTCCTTCTTTTCAACACCTAATCTGTGCAGGTGTGATCAGAGCACATTGCAGATCCTTCTAGGATTAGCAGGCACCCTGTCCTCTCAGTGAGGCTCGAACGAATCTGGAGAACCCTTATCCTCCTAAATAAATGTAGTGAAGACATCATAGCCTCATATACAAATGTTAAGTTTTAGATCCTCCTCCATCTGCTGTTGTAAGACACAGCCTGTTTTAACATTGAGAACTGCCAATGTTACCACTTTCTCACACAAATAATATATCATAGCACCATAGAATTATTTGAGTTGAAAGTGATCCAAAAGGATCATTGAGTCCAACTCCTATCCCTACACAGGACACTCCCAACATTCATGTCATATGACTGAGGACATTGTTCAAATGCTTCCTGAATGCTGGCAGACTCAGTGCCATCACTAATTCCCTGGGAAGCTCTTCCAGTGCTCTACCACCCACTGGGTGAAGAACCTCTTCCTAATACCCAGTCTAAACCTCCCCTGGCACATCTTCCTGCCATTCCCTCTAGGCCTATCATAGGTTGCAAAAGAGAAGAGATCAGCATTTGTCTCAACTCCTTCACTTGTAAGAAGGCACTGAACAGCTATGATATCTTCTCTGAGTCTCCTCCAGTCTGAACAGACCAAGTGATTTCAGCCGCCCCTCATACAGCTTCCCCCCTAGACCCTCCACCAGCTTTGTGGCCTCCTCTGGACACTCTCCAGTAGTTTGATGTCCTTTTTATACTGTGGGGCCCAAACCCACACACAATACTTGAGGTGGGGCCTCACCAGTGCAGTGTAGCGTGGGACAATCACATCCCTTGACAGGTTGGCAATGCTGTGCTGGATGCACCCCTGGACAAGTTTATCCCTCTTGGCTGCCAGGGCACACTGTTGGCTCACGCTCAACTTGCCATTGACCAGAATACCCAGGTCCCTCCTCCACAGGCTGCTCTCCAGCCTTTTACTGTATGTATATCCAGGGATGCGTGTCCCAGGCGCAGAACCTGGCACTTGCCTTTGTTAAATTTCATGTATTTGGTACTCATTTCCTTACAGGACACATTCTCTTATATAAGCTAAAAAGTATTTGTTTCATATATTTATGTAAACCAGAAATACCAACTGATCTTTTAGTTCTGCAACACTGCAGAGTCATACGTTTATCTGTATTGGAAATTATGCCACTTGCAACCTTGTATATTTATTGATTCACTTTGGAAGGACTTCCTTTTTTTTACTATGTCTAATAACATGTCTAAAAAAAGTCCTTTTTGCATAAAAGAATGATATAATTTTAAGTAATTTACGAGTGCATTCATCCCTGTTCATGTAAGCCAGCTTGATCTAGGATAATGTAAGATTTCTGTGAAGGTATCCATATTTTATATCAGCTCTCAAAAATACTGAAATAATGATATTGACATTTTAATTCCATCTGTCTGTTTTAGATGTTCTCTAGTGTTACATAGGTTCAAATTTGCATTTTGTAATCTTCACAGTCTATTCCCTAATACTTGACTTACGTTTCTATTTTCAATTTATGTTGACTGGCATTTTATCAGTATTTTAAGATATATTTAAAACATTCTTGTTAGATATATGGAAACCCAGAACACTCTTATCACAGTGAGACGTCATAATTTGATATACAGCTCTGTGAGCCACAGAGATCATCAGCATTCCCCGCATTTCTTCAATGGGCAGGAGATAATAAATAAAAGGTGCATATTATTCTTATAGAAACTGGAGCCTGTCTTCTAGATATGTGCTTTTTCTCCTTATTAATGCCAAGTAAATTGATTTTGTCATTGCCCCATTCCCCTCTTTCCTCTGATGGCGTCTGAGGATGCTTCCAGAGAGGCTTCACCTCGGAGCACAGCTGTCTGAGAGAAGGCATGCGGCATGCTGACGTTCAGAGACTTTATTCATGAGCCTAGCAGTTATGACATTGACCATCCCAGTCTATGATAAGGTCTCACGTCGCACTGCCAAAATTGATTTTCCCCTCTTGGTTCATTTGTATGTTGTTAGCAAATGATCCTTGTTTCAACAGTGCATCTAAGAGTGGGAGTGTTCTCTGCCAAGTTTTGTATTCTAAGAGTTTAATCAAAATGGTGGTTAGTCAGTTTGGCTATTCCTGTGTTTAGTGGAGATGACTAAGTATTCTGAGAGGGTAAATACTGTCATATGCTGCAGACAACTATTTTAAAATGAGATATACTTTTTCTGGAGATGTCTCTTTCTGTAGTCAATATAGATGACTAGGATGGGATTAATCTAATGTTTACTAGTCACTAAAAAGTTAGACAATTAAATTCAACATAATTAGTCTAGAGTCTCTGTAGAAGGAAATATGAAATCCATGGAAGGAAATAGCCTAAGATATTGTGTCTGTGAGGAGAAATGACTTCTAGAAATGTAATTTTTTCTTGTGTTGTGTGAAGAAAGACTCACGTTGACTACGTTATACAAACAACTTATATATGATTAAATATATGTGAAATTAGTACCCTGGTATGAGAATGCCTTGCTTGACAGCATTTACACCTGTGGGTAAGCGGTTTGTGGAACAGGTTTACCTACCATTTGTATTGTTCAGGGGTCTAGCTCATGTGAGATACTCTACATACATTAGATAAATAGACAAATAGTGGCATAATATCCAGTGCGACTTCTTTTCTCTCTGCATTAGATTCCCATAGATATTATAACTGATTAAAAAATTACCATAGTCTTTTCAACTTTTAGTGTAGATGGCATCTTAGTGACTTTCTGTGACAGTGAATTTCCCTGGCTGACCACTCATTGAATTAAAAAAAAATAAAATTAAATTCTTATAATTGTGTTCCATTCTACTGACTTTTAATTAAATCGAAAGACTCTCTGTGTTATGGGATCATTATGCATTATGCCACTGCTACTCGGCCACAGGATAATGAGGAGGGACTTGAATTTTTAGTGCCTTGGCCAAGTCCCTTCTAATTCAGTTCAGTTCAGCATTAAATAATGTTAGGTTTTGCAATTTTTCATCAAATGCTAGATTCACCGTGATGCTTTCCAGACACCTTCATGGCCAATCACCAGATTTTTCATTTGGTACAAGACA
Source organism: Geococcyx californianus (assembly GCA_013389885.1). Classification (NCBI taxonomy): domain Eukaryota; kingdom Metazoa; phylum Chordata; class Aves; order Cuculiformes; family Neomorphidae; genus Geococcyx; species Geococcyx californianus. Next base: position 6,911 of record VWPV01014729.1, on the reverse strand, counting down.
CACTGTGATTTCAGGCACCTAAATGTGAAAACTTTAAAACCAACATATTTGCTGATATGTCTATGTGGTTCTTAATATGAATTAGTATTTTTTAAAGAGTTGATCACTCCTTGTTGATTGCATTGAACTTTTAAAAAATTGCATTAAACCTGGGTTACAGGGCTCTCCACTGCACATTTCAACTAGCAGAAAGGATTTCCCCCTCCTCATTTCCACGATATAGTTTATCCTCCTATTTCCCTTTCTCTACAAAAGTTCTGATCATAAACCAAACCCCTATCTAATCAGCCACTAAAGTGATCACAACTCTTATTTGCGCATCTTTGCCTAGGATACTAAAAAACCTCTAGGTGGCTGTATGGTTGTTTTGCCCATATGCTGAAACAACTATTACTTAGTTTTTATTTTATTTTTTTCCATCCCCTCCAGCCCCAGGTAACTTTCACAATCAAAACAAGACATAGTCTGCTTTCTATGATTGTAAGGGCAATTTAGTGTTAGTTCAAAAATATAAGATAAAGCCCTCAGTCTCTAGAGCTTTTTCAATGTGGCAAAATATAGTTTCTGCCTTTCAGTCTTTTAATATAAGTACTAAATGTGCTGTGTTTTGTGGTCTGTGATACACAGGACATGTGAAAACCACACTATGTTCCAGTTCTGGACTAAGAATCTCTTTCTTGAAATTTCAGATGACTGTAAATTAACCAGCTGTGCTCATCTGTCTCCTGCTTCTTTGTATTCAGGCCCTACCATTTTCTCAGTCAAGTCAACATGAGTTTTTGAAAGTAATTTCAGCAGATTAAGACCCATAGGATTGGGACAAATGCTAATGTCAAGCCTATAGTGCTAAATCCTGTGAGACTGTGGCCACAGAATCACTCACAGGAGGTGTTTGGCACTCAGGGACAGTGCTCAGCATCTTAATGAAGTACATAAGCCCTCATCACACAAAAGCCAATATTTGCACCTATTTTTTGCAAGAGAAATTGATTCTTTAGAGCTGAATCTGCAAGTAAAACTGTTTCTGCTAGTGCTCTTGCCAGTGGAAAGATACTGGAGTTGTTTTCTTTGCCATATTGTGTGTATGTACACACTTGGCAGGCTTCTCTAAGGAAATGTGTTTTCACATCAAAAAACTGTATCTGCAAGGATGTCAATAGACATATCCAGAGTAACCTAGCTTCTAAAATGTTGTGATACCTTCCTTTTCCTTCAATATCTGTGGAAGATCATCCTCTGGAAAGAAAAATTAAACGCTAGTTTTAGATTAAAAACTGAGCACACATGAAAAACCAAATGATGAAATGTAGAATAACTCCTTTAGCAATTCATGTAAAGTTGCTCATAACTGCTGAAGTGGATCAGTCAACAGCTCCGAGGAAAATATATGTATTTATTTGTTTATTTAAATATACATTTTCTAAAGTTACAGGACTGTTGAGGGTCTTATTGTAAGCACTAGTAAACTTATTCAGGGAGAAGTGATTCTTCTGCTTACTGCTCAGGAGCCAAAGGCACAAATCTCCAAAGATATCCTCCTGTGCAAGGGCCTTTCTGCCCCTTCTGAAAGCATCTACTTCCTTACGATGACGATGGCTTATGATTATATTGTAGTATTGTATAGGAATCTTTTCTCAGTCAGGAAGACTTCTTGAAGCGTATGGTCAAGATCATCACGGACAAAACCAGCTAAAATTATTAACACTGACAAGTGGTAGATAATATGTGTATTTGCATGAGTTGATGTGTGAAATTCAACTCCTTAACTCTCAAGAATAAGCCTCCTACTAGCTAACTGCACCCAGTCAAGACCGATCGTAAAGTTTTATATCATCTAGACTGAAGCAAAGGTTATATCATGAACCCTCCAATTGGTAAAGACATGAGAAAATAACCGATGAAGAGGTTCATCATGTCTTGTACTTCTGTATGTAGGCTAGTATAGTAAGGAAAAAAAAGTCCTTGGGTGCTGGAAAGAGTATTTGAAAGGAACTGATTTCAGAAATAAGATGTGGGGCTGGAAAAATGAAGGTTAAGAGCGTGGCTAAAAGAAAGTTCCTGCAAGTGAATGAAGATCCTGGAAATTAGAGATGCATGGGGACAAATGTCAGGGAATGTCCAGGAACCTTGGCTAGTGACACCTGAAACATGTAGCTGTGAACTGTGGCATGGTAGGACCCAACATAGCTTTCTGTGCAACCATCCAAAACCAGTGGTGACCTCCCTCTTGTAGGGTAGTTAAAGCACAACAAGGAAAGTGGGAGCAGGTGAGTGAGTAAAGCTCTTATCTTGTTGACTTCTAAGTAAATACCAATATTGAGATCTACTGCAGATGGGTCCTTTGCATGTGATAAAACACACAAGCCCTGAAAAATTTGTTGAAATGGTGTGAATGAAGAAGGCTTTTGATAAAATCAAATCCAATTAAATCTTGTATAAGCAGAGAATGATTTAATATTCTTATCTAGGGATTCTTGAAATCTAGATATAACTTTGATCCATAGTCACTGGCTTGACTAACGAACTATTGAGCCAATGCTTGTTAGTAACTGTACAAAACCAGACCAATGCCTGCATGCAGAGGAAAACAAAAGAAAGAAAATTTGTAAATTGAAAATAAAAACCAAAGGAATTATAGATAAATCTTTTTCACAGGAACATAGCACACATGACTATATACACAAATTAATCATTTTGTCCGAAGCTTGTGGTCCTTCAAGTTTCAAGTGAAATTTGGAACCTACACTGACTTGTACAAGTACAACTCAGGCTGTTTCCTCATGGAGGTTTTATAAACCATATAGCATAGGACACAATCCCTCAGCAAAATTTTATCACAGAGGTATTGAAAGAGCTAGACATCTTACAACAGTAACTGCATATTCAATTACTTTCCAGGAAAGTGACAGCAGAACTTTAAAATTTAAACTCAGCAAATAGCTAATAAATCTTTCGAATGAATAATTTTTCAAAGAAAGTAGCCTGCAGCAAGCTCTGGGTGGCCTATGAAGGAATAAATAAGCAGTCTTTCTTCTCTTGTATCCTAATCTAATGTCTTACCTGATCCAAATAGTTACCTTCTTCTGAGAGACTTGGATTCTGATTAAGCAAACAATTAAGTACGTGCTTGATTTTAACTTGAAGTTGTGCTTTATGAAAGCATGTCATCTGGGTACTTCTTATTCCATCCTTCTCTCTGATTATGCATCTAGTTGAGAGAGAGGGAAAAAATATAAAATTGTTTTACATTTTTTCCCATCATTTTCAGTTTAGATTTTCAAAAATCAAGCACTATAACTAAACAGGTGTTTTCAGCTCGTAGAAATAAACACAGAGAAAAATATGAACAGGTGAGGAATTTCAAGCTATTGAGATTTCTTTGTGAAAGGTTAAATATTCTTTCTTTTAAATCCAGAAAGAGAAAATTATATTCTCATATTAGTCTTGTAGCCCACTAATTTTCTGTTGAAGTGAGAAATGCAGTTTAATTTGCTCTCAAATTGAAGATTTTCATATCCATATCCTCCATCTTTCAGGGTAAAACTTCACCAAAATTCACCTTGTGAATGATTATGTTGAGAAGATTCTTACACCTGTTGCTATGATAATATTGATGGTTCAGTTAAATGACAGTTTTTCACCATAAAAATTACAATTAGAACATTTCTCCAGTTTAAAGGAGATTATAGTCTGTACAGACAAGACCAGAACAATACAAAAAAGAAAAGACAGAGCATAAGAGTGACTCCTGCCAAAAGTTCAATGACAATGAAATTATATTGCCTCTTAAGTTATGTTTTGGATACTATTTTGTTTGTGTGTTATACCATGATTAAATCATAAAGGGAATTACTAAATGGATAAGCAAGGGGAAGATGAAGTAAGAAACTGAGGACTGGGAAACAGAACAGCAGGCATATTAGCTAGTTAAGACTAGGATATTCAGAAAGAAAAGTGAGGTTTGATGCAATCATTATGATGTTTGGTCTGTTCTCGATCCTGGATTGTCTGCTCTGCCTACAGTCCCTTAAGCCAAAGCCATGATGCTTGAAGAACGGAGAGCTGTCTGAGATTTGGATCCTCAGAAAAAAGAACCATGTTTCTGACCTTGGGCAAAACAGTGCTGAACTGGGATAGATCCTGTCACAGGGGAAAACCAGTCAGTTCATATGATTCAAGCCCTATCAGGAGCGAATCAGTTTATTGATTTATTAGCCACATGTTAACAAAGATCGATTTATCAACACAGGTGACAAATAACGGAAGTAGACAGTTACAGAGTGTTGAACAACGAAGCATTTCCCAGCCCCAGAGCCACCAGCACTCGCTGCCAGCAGGGGTGGCACATGGCATGTGTCCCTGCACATGTCCCCATGGCTGAACAGTCCCCGTTGGGGACGCTGCTGGCAGTGGCCAGGCAGGTGCCACTGCTGCTGGAGCTCCTCAGGCTCTCTCCCATCTGACAAATCTTCATCCTGCCTTTATGCCTCTTTTCAGGCTGGCTCCTTTTATACTTCCATTTCTGATCCTGTGTCCACAACGCAAATACGCCTCACTCACACTCATGGTCCTGCCCTAACAGCTGGGGCACAGAGCCACGCCAAGTGTGGGGTTTGCAAACACCACACAAACGCACTCTATGAACCTCTCCAGCAGTCACTCCATTAACAGTTTTCTACAAGAGGTTTTGAGACTTCGATCTTTCCTTTCTCCCTGAAATTTCCTGAAAGAAAATGGAACAAACTACTTGATGCAATTTACACATGCACACAAAAACTAAAAATATGCAAAGTCCCTTATTCTTGCTTTCTCAGACTCCGAGTTGTGAACATCCAGATATTTGATTTTTTAAAAATTTGACTCAAGATTTTATACGGTAGATATTAATGAGCCCTAAGCACTATCAGTCTTTTATGAAGGGTATATAAACTTTATTCTTTGCAGAATCATCTCCAAAACAGCTTTGTAGCATAGATACGTAATGTAATGGATTTCACTGTCCGCTGATTAAATAATTCAATTCTATTACATGTTTTTTTTAAAAAAGATTTCCTTCTGGATTTTAACTTAATTAGGGATTTGATCAACTTTGAAGTATTTGTTATTCGAATATTGAAAATAGCCAAATTAAAACCAAAACAAACCAGAACAAAATATCAAAGAAAAGGACGTTTAGTTATTTTGGACATTATGACAGTTGACTAGAATAAACATCAATTTATCCTAGGGTATGAATGCATCATTATCAACTAAGAAACATAGTCCTAAAGTTCAGTTCAAGTGCATTTCAATGTCTGACCCAACCATTTCAGCAAATCTGGCACAAATTTCCACTTCATTAATAAATTTGTAAGGAGAGCATCCCAGTATGTTTAAAGGTATCCAGTTGAAATGATGCTTGATTTTATTTCTAATATATGAATTTTTTTTTAATATGCCCTCTGAACTCTTGAAACAATAGCTGTCATTTGGCTGATTGATTGGTTTCAATATGTAGGTGAAATGGGACATTTACTCTTGTAAAGGCATTCATTTCATGTACGTGCACGAAAATTACAGCATCAATGTAAGCTTCTTAGCTTGGAGTCCCTCTATATTTTATAGGACTGTTAATACACCTTGCTCTGAATGAAGTGTCCCAAATAAGAATTTTTCTCTCCATTGTAAAAGAGAGGGGAGGCTAGATGGCTAATATAATCAGTCTTTTACCCTTAGACAACTGAAGCTACACCAATTTCTCTTTCAGGGCATGATTTTCTACTTTGAACTATTTGTTCTTTTTATTTCTACTGTGTGAGTCCACAGACCATCTGTCTTTTCTGTGTGAAAAGCTGCTCTCTCGTCTATCAATGGCATCTTAGTTTTGTGCCTGGGGTAAAAGCTTAGCTATGTAAAATCTGAAAAATGGGAGATAAAGATATAAAGTACTTTAACTTCAGGCTAAGGAACATTACGCTGCCCACTTCATAATTTTCTTTATCTTCCTTCTGTTGAATGTTAATTCTCTTCATGAAAATGCTAAACTAAATTTAGAGCCTAGGTATGGATTTTAAAGACGTTTATTATTTCTGGTTTTTAACTTCAGCCAGTCTTGCATAAACAGCCCCCATATACAGAATAACTGATGTTCAAAACAGGTGTTGTCTGAAAGCTGCTACCAGTAGTACTCAAAATACATGGATGGCATTCAGATTCACACTTTGAGCACAATAGCTTTCATGCAGCCCTTGTTTTGCTTTATATATGTATTTTTCTCTTTTTAACCCAAATATAGTTACCAACTCTATCAAAAATAGCTTTGATTGATGATATTATTTCCTTGAAGATAAGCTCAGATCTTTCCTGAAAAGATAATGCTAGTGAGTGGATAGTTATAGCCACCACATTGGTCAAAATGTGTGCAAGTACAGGGCAACAAGCAAGACTCAGAATTGAAAGAATCAGATGAATCTATCTACTACCAGACTTTTGTGCAGTAGACAGTATAGGCATAGGTTCATCCAGAGACACCTATATTTTCAAAATTGTCAGAATTCTTTTTTCTAACTTCTGTTACTATGCACTGAATCTCCAAATAATGATACCATTTTCACAAAATTTGTTGAGAGTTAATTGATTATAGAAAGATTTGTGTGATTTACAGCAAGGTTTGTCAGATAATTTGATAATGAGTCTAGGAGCTACATATCAGGTATGCTGGGAGCATTCCCAAAAGGCTTGACTTATCACTGCAGATTCATGTATATAATTTGTTTTTAAATAGCCTATAATAACCACCAGCGTGGGTTCCATTCCCAGATGGGCTCCCGGATGGGTTCCATTCAAGTAAAAAGGGTAGAAGGATTCTAGCCCAGGAGTGGCAGGGCTCATTGAGAGGGTTTTCACCTCGGCCTGAAGGGGGAGGGGGATGT